>VDFB02273147.1:0-29104 GCA_007258455.2 Sequoia sempervirens | reverse complement strand
AATATATCTCTTGCAAGCACGATGGATTATAGTGATAATCAAACTGCTGAAATGTAGAGCTACTCCAGAATAATTAATATGACTAAGATAAACAATCCCAGCCCTATTAATAATTTTACTAAGTCTGATATGACAGATCTGCAGTTAAAATGGTGAAATCAGCAACTCTAGAACTCACTTAAATGCTCATATCTCTCTCAATACTCACTCATTTAACTTGAAATCAGTTGCAAAACATTCTAATGATGATGACAATGAAGATGGATCACAAAAAATTCTCACAAAGACCCCTATTTATTTTGCACGACTTCCAAAGCACTTACAAAGTGAAATTGCTTGCAAGCAAGGGCGATTTACTTTAGATAATTCATAGACTTCAAATAAAATTCTGGAAACTTGCACATATGGTCGCCCTACATAGGAAAATAGATTGGAACAGTACCCAGAACAATATTATTTCTGTTTCTTGAGTTGTGAGTAAAAACAACCTACAGCCATACAAACCAGCAACTCTAAAATTGACAGAAAATACAATAACTCAACTATGGAATGTGAGAAGAACCAACTACAATGAAAGGAAACCAACTACAACTAAACCTCTCAACTAGTTGTTGTCTTTCAAGCAAGAAGTCGAGCCAAGGCTAGGAGGCATTCATTCCTCGAAGCAATCCCAAAGCCAATCCGGCAGCATAACTTTGCAAATTCATCAGATGCCAAAATGAGGACCCAAAGCTCCCTTTTATAATTTTGAGAGGACCCTCCAGAAGCTTCCAGAAGGTGCACCCTAACTTCAAGATGTTTTTAGGGTTTTTGACTTGACCCATTCTTCCTTCAAAATGGCGTCCTTTTTCATGAAGGCAATTTTTCTTTAATTTAAAATTATCATTTCTCCAAAAGTTGGCGTCCCTTTTCCTCTTGAGCAATATTTGGCTTTTAGAAATATTAAAATATTTCCTCCATGTGAAAATACCCTTCAATGTCCCCCTTTTAAAACAATATTAATTCATGATGCTAGAACAAGGAATTATAATGTTAAATTATAACATTATAATATAAAATATCTTATATCACCATGGAAACGCATCAGAAGCCAAATTCAACCATATCGTCTGAACTGACTGCCAAAGTGGAGCCAACTGATTAGGAGTCAACAAGTCAACTGCTAAAAATAGAATTTACTAAAAATAGTAAATTCATGTAATTGCTCAGAATGTCGAACTGAAACCACCAATGCGAAGCTCTCAGAAAACCCAAAAGGAATCCGCAATCCAAGTTCAACAATTCCAAAAGAAGACTCCGCAAAAAGAAGAAAACATCCTCCAAGAAGTTTGGAAACCCTGATTCGAGCTTCTGCTTAGCCTATGAGTTTCTAGAAATAGGCTAAATCCAAATGAAGAGCGTAGGGCTAAATTGGGGACATTACACCGGCAGTCAACGTCAGAAGACGAGGTTACGAGGAGACTTCACATCACAAAAACTTTCTCAAATGGTGAAATTGCGCTCTTATAGCTCAAGGGCGCCCTTCAAGATGACCTCTGAGATGAAAGAGTTTGCAGATAACATCTTCCTGACATCTGTGCTACTCTAGTTTGGCTTCACAACGTACTAGTCAGCCTGTCAATCCGACATTCCGAGTGATCGTGGCAGAGATTCTACCAGGCACGTAAATCAGCGGGTAGAGAAACATTAAACATACACTGTAGCCTCTGTAGGCCAGGGGCGCCTAGCCTTTAGGCCTGTCAGATGGGGTTATTCGCTCTCGAAGTCTTCACGGGACTTGTGCGTAATTACTCCAGCTATCCAACGAGCCCGACCATCAGCCTCTAGGATTTGGCAAACGCTCGTACGTGCGAGGTCTTTACAAGATACTGAAAAATGAAGGAAGCTTGGAAAATGGCTGTCTGGTTGTATATTCCATCTTGGGAAAGGCACCTTTTTTTTTGAGGTCTTAGAAGCAGTTTTCTTACTTCATCGCCTCCAAAGACATCTCTCATAGGTCCTTCTGGCTACGCGTTGAGACAGATGGTGCGCGAATCAGGTCACCCCAGCTCCCATATCAGAGGTCAAAGTAGGGCATCTAGTTGAGAGTTGTACTTTTGTCAAAATGGTGCTTGAGCCTTTTTAGGCCAGGGGCGCCTTTACTTTTAGGGTCCTTAATACAACTTTCAGGTGCTTTGCGTATATTCATTGGATGCGGAAGACTCCTAGTCACGCAGTGAGCCTATCCCCCAGTCAGCAGGGTTCACCGTTTGTCGTCAGCAGTCATTTGAAGCGTTAGATGGCAGAATGGAGAAATGGTTAAGTCTGATGTCTGAAAATCAATTTAATCAAGGGCGCCTAATTTTTTTGAGGTGTTAAATGATGGATTTTGCAGTGATGACTCCCAACAGACAATTTTTCCTTGCTCTGTAGGCTTCGCAATGAATATTCTTGCTTAGTCTTAGCATCATCTGGTCACCTGGAAATCAATGTTGAAGATGGTCAGTTGTAACTTGTAGTCAGCTACAAAGTAGGAAGTTAATAAAAAGCGTAATATCTTGAGCAAATGGACGCCTATGAGGACAAATGAGGACTTTTTGAAATCAAGAAGTTTCACCTGAGCGTCATGTCCAAAGGACATCTCTGAGTACGGTGATTGTCACACTCCACCCCTCAAGAGGTCGAACGGATGAGGTCACTGAGTTTACCCGCCTTCAAGAAGGCATTGATCAAAGAGGTCTTTGGCTCGATCGAGACTTTGCACTGCTATTTTAGCAGCCCGCGCAAGCAGGACCCCTGCTATTTTTAGTAGTGTGGCTTTGGCAGCATCCAGCATCACTTCAGAGTTCGTAAGCTTCAGACTGGACAGTAATCAGATGAGTAACGAGGAAGATATTAATATTTAATTGTATTGATTAAATATTAATTATTTAATGATTTATAATATAAAGTTATAATGTTATATTATAACTTAAGTGATTTGCCTTGAGGGGTGCGCCCATCATCAGAAGGGGCCAAAAGTGAATTAAATTATGATTTAAAATATTTAGCTGAGACTATGGAGAAATTGGAAGATTAAAAGTTGAATATTTTATTAAAACCCTATTATTAAGGAAATCGCACTTTTCAGCATAAGAGTGGATTTGCCTTGGTTTTTGAGCATTATGTGATTATTGAATTTGAGAAACTGATCAAATTGATCTGAGCACAAAACCTTAGGGTTTGAACTCGAATTCCTTGGGGAACGAGCCATCTCCAGCGGAAAGCAATTCAGAGGGTGTGGAATATCACTTGATTTATTGCCAGCAGAGGTTTTCTTATTCAGAGGAAATCATTGAGCATCAGAGATTGTCTATATTCAGAGCTTTTATCAGAGCTTAGCATTCAGAATACTTTGCATTCATCAAGGCGCATATATTCAGAGATCTGGAGAGTTTCAGTGAAGGCCGTACTTTTTAATTTATTGCTGATTGCTGTCTCAGCCGTACAACTGTACCTGGGCCGCACTTTTCATAAAGGCGTGTTAATTCCTTGAAGAAAACGCCTCACTCTTTGGTTGCCAGTCTTCACCTGTGTGGGCGCTGGGGTTGCTGGAAGCATTTGGAATCATCAGACAGAAAGAGAGAAAGATCAATCATTGCAGCCGTACAAATCTGTACCTTCTGCAGCCTGCTGGTTTACCAGGTTTTTACCAATAAAAATCATTATTGTCTTCTTGCATGTTAACAGATCCATATTGTATTGAGCTCAAATGAATAAAAGATGAAACGCCTTCATTCTTTATTGTATTTCCTATGCTTATTGGTCATTTAGCATTTTTATTGAATTTATTTCAATTTCTTGCAAAAGCCGTACCATTCATTTATTGTTCAAAAAACTCAAAAATTGCAAAAACCCAAAAACGTCAGAAAAACATAAAACTTCAGTCATAATCCGTATCAGGGGGAAACTAGGGTTTCTACATCGGATGAAGCCAAGAGCTTCACATGGTTTGTCAACAGATTGAAATAATTAAATATTTATTTTTGCATATTTGAGCATTAAATGGCGATTTTCTTAAATTGGCGCCTCTTTGTGCTGGATTTTCAAATTGCATGATGAATATTTTTATTATTATTTTATTCTGGACTTCAAGTCAGTCTTAGTTTGAATTGGAGGGGTCCAATCAGAAGCCTTCTATTTCAGTCGAGGGTTTTAAATCTTGCAGTTAGCATTATGGTGCAAATTTTCTCTATGTATTCATGGCGCCATCATTAAACATTCATCCGGCTTAAGCAAAATTCGTAATTCTTTAGAGCAGAGGCGAATTTTCTAGAATTGGGCGAATTTATCATCAACAATAAAAATCAAAAGCATCAAACAATTCTTTTTGCAGGTTCAAGTTCACAATTATCAGCAAGTTTGAAGAACAGGGAGCGATTTTCATAGAAGAACACAAAAAAGACGTCTTTTCTCCTCTCTGATTCTCAAAATTCTCTTAGATTTCAATTCGCATGATCTTGAAATTGGCAAATTTTGGCAAGTTTGATCATCTGAATCGATTCTATATAGCTTCCTCAAGTTAAATTCATGTGCTTGAATTTTCAGGAATTTTTAACTCCAGAGCATCAGTTCTCGAGTTTCTAATTTTCTCAACAAAAAAATCTTTGCATGATCGAGTAGAAGTCAGATTTTTGCATTTCTAACGTTCTGGGTTGTCTTAGAATCTTTTTCTGGAGAAAACCCATATCTCAGATTTTTTGCCGAAAATAACTCTTCGATAGGCTATTTTTAGCCTCAACAGGCTATTTTTAGCTTTTCAGAAATCTTGTCAGAACACACTTGAGTTCACAGTCAACGGGCTTTTTCAAAATGTAGTACACTCAGCTCGAATACAGGACCAAATTAGTCCTTACTCACGACTTCATCGGGACAATTGAGATGAATCTTCATAAGGTGCTACCAGAGGCAGTCTTAGATCCAGTCAAGATCAGAGATTCGATTATTCAGAACATTCAGTAGTCCGGGTTACTTGAGGCTGCTTCCATACCTATCTCCGCTCATTGTGTTGAGTTCGTGATGTCTTGTATTAAGCATGACAACTTTGCTACTCGTGAGATAGTGTCATTAGATGGACGAGTCATTTGCAGTCTCAAGCCTTTGGACGTTGAAAGAAGTTTTGGTATCCCTCAGCACTCGAACAGTTTGGTTATTTCTATGGAGTAGTGCAAGCATGCATTCAACGCTGATGTGGACAAGTGCGAAAGCAAACTGGTAGAACGATGGTTAAAGCAAGGGAAGAACAAATTGCGAAACAATGTGGGTCGTGGTGAGTACAAGGATGAATACGCGATTCTAATCACACTCTTGAATCGCGGTCTCGTGTCATTCACGCAAATGTTTTCCAGCCTTGGATGTATTACATCATTGGTCGCCAGGCGTGAGCAGCTTATGATTACAAGGCCCTTCATCGCCGATATCCACAAAGCAAATCCACCGGTTTCCTAGTTGCTCATGAGTTTCATATATGTTCATATCTCGTGTACTTGATTGCCTATCAGGGTCAGTTTCGAGGGTTAAACACCGTGGGCATTCTCAGTGTTTAGAAAGTCTATTACTATTATGATCAGCTTGAGTTCACTAAGGCTGAACGTCACTTCAAGCGTGTTCACGAGGCTTTCCTGACTTATACAGTAGAAATTTGGACCGGGAGTTGCACGTTCGTATCTCGGCAGTTGCTAGAGCAACGATGGATGGTTGGTTCATTCAGTTCCCGACATACACTTATATCCGAGTATATGGATTTACAAGAAATCCAACTATGCTTCCACGCTATCGTTCGGATAGAATGGTCTTTATGGAGTTCTTGAGGCAGTTGCATGATGTTCATCGTCATTTGCATCGCAAACATAAACCAGTTGCCAATTTTCCCTTTCAGTTTGGAATATATTGGTGCAAGATGACAGTTGATGCCAAAGCTGCAGGACAAGAGTTAGAGAGATACCAT
This sequence comes from Sequoia sempervirens, assembly GCA_007258455.2. Lineage (NCBI taxonomy): Eukaryota > Viridiplantae > Streptophyta > Pinopsida > Cupressales > Cupressaceae > Sequoia > Sequoia sempervirens. The sequence goes on along the minus strand of VDFB02273147.1, from coordinate 23,139 downwards.
CTCAAGTATCTTGTTGAGGTCCGTTCCTATGATCCTTGTGGTCATTACACAACACACCTTGGTGGTCGCGCATATCATAAGCCTTCTATGGAAGACTGTTGGGCAAATTGCATGGATGACTTCGAGGTCCGTAGACGTAGCTATGACTGCTTCTCTCTCACACAAATTTCTGTATTCTTGGCAGAAGATGTGGGAGGTTTATTAGATGATGAGGGAGAAGTCCTTCCTCAGTTTTTCAGAGAGTAGGTTGACACACAGCCACTGCCAACAGTTGATTGGTACGCCAAGGAGTACGCAATAGTAAAGGAGAGGTCAAGTAGAGTTATTCAAAACAGTATACTTTACCTCAACAGCAAGAAGACCAGGAGGGTAAGTGTGCCTAGAGCAGAGCCGCCAGTAGTGGATCCTTCGCTACATTCCTTGTCGAAACCCAAGAAGAAGAAGAGGAGTAACCCTCCCAAGAAAAGTCAAGCGCCGAACAGTTCAAAAGGTAAGGCGCTTGCCATTGATACACACACGGATCCTGTCAGACAGCCTATCATAGAGCTAGTTTAGAGTCCGCTAGTGCTTGAGGTTCAGCCTCAGGTTCCTATACCAGTTCCGGAACAGTCACCAGTCTCGATTCATATCGAATTGGATTTAGACTCCCCATCTCGCAGCAGTTCCTCTACATATTCACTCTCGTTAGAGCCTCCTGTTGCTAGTACAGATCCTTCCAGTAGCATTAGTCGAGACCAGTCTTGGATTGAAACTCAGCTGGGAAGGAAGAGGAGGCAGCCATCCTATGTCCTTAATCATCCAGACTTTGATCAAGTTTACTAGGATGCACCAGACAAGAGGATCAAGAACATGGTCCACATAGAGAGGAATACTGATATGGAGGTCATCATTGAGACTGCTATACCTCCACAGGGGAAGAGCTTGGATGAGTTGGAATCTCAAGACTTCGAGGTTCTCACAGTCAACCTTGGTCGTAGCACACACCAGACTTAGGTTGATCTCCTACAGGTTGCTACAGATAGTGCCAGAGATAGAATGCTGAAGGACGGAGAAGACAAGGCAGCCCTCAAGGCTGAAATCAGACAGCTTCGTTAGTACATTTCTAGCCTTGTACATAGGTTAGATGTCATCGCCACACTCCCGCCGATGCTTGAGCCTCTAGTAGAACAAGGCCAACTTAATCATTTAGTTGCATACGACAAGCGTTTGGAGGAATGGGCGGAGGAGTTCGTTGCTAGAGGCCGTTCTATGCTTACAGAGCTATATTAGTTGCGGTATAATGCACGAGAACTTCGTTTACTTCTCCAAGATGAGGAGCGAGACATGGCGATTAGTAGACCCCGAGACGAGATTATGATTGCTCACCTGAGTATGGCATATGAATCAGTCACAGATGCAGAGGATAAAGAAGCTATCTAGTCTTGGAAAACACAGTTGGTTTTCAAGGCAAAGATAGAGGAGACTATGGCATCAGAGTTGGCTGAGAGTAGAGAGCACGTTACTAGTGCACTCCGGTTTGTGAGGACTTTAGTATCTCGCTTACCGTGCCGGTATTAGATTGAGGGTGGTGCATATGTTGAGCTTACTGATGTTCAGTCAGAGCTCCAAGCAGTCATTCATACTATTTTTAGTGGGGAGACCTTGGCTGTAAGATTAATCAGCTTACAGTCATGTCGACATTGTTCGATGAAGCAACCAAGAGTAGAGGTGAACTTCAGTCCCAAATCACAGCTGGTGAGGACATGCTGCACAGACATAGCATACTTCGGCAGAGTATTAGAGCTCCAGACAGTGATGCAGTTAACAATCTCGTTGAGGGATTGGTTGCTCGAGATCACGATTAGTAGACTTCAGTTCCCACCTCTCAGGATAGACATTACACACAAGAGTTAAACTTGGTGTTATCTTTTCAAGTTAACTCGCTGTCTCATCTCATGCATGTCTATTTTGGGATTAGCTTTATTCACTTGGAGTTACATTTAGGGTTTACGTTAACTGATGGTAGTGTTCCAGTTAACTTGCTTTCAATAAGGACGTGCATGCTTGCCATCCATTTTAGATTAGATGCTCTCGCTAATCAAGCCAAGAGCTTTCAGCCTAACTCTATAATTTGCTTTTATTAGGTTTGGTAAATACTCTTGCATGCATTGCAAGACTTATAAAGGACTCCAAGGTGATTTTAGGTTCCCATTAACGATGTCTATAAATAAGAGCTTTTGCTCATTTGTACATAACTTTTGCACGAGAGAGAAATATATGCTGTGCCTACCTTGCCTTCAATATTGCTCGTTCTGTATCTGTTCATGAGTATTTGCTATTATGATGAATTGTTACGCCACTTGGGTTTCATGCAATTATGATGGTGAATTCTTGCTTTAGTTAGATATAGTGGCTAGTTTGATTGTAGATTGTATGCGTGTCTCGCCTATGCAATTTATTGTCCTAGTTGGCTATCCTTCATGTTTTGTGTTCAATAAATTCATTCAGATTGAGCTGATAGATGTGCCACCTTGCCTTCAAGTTGAGAATCTGTACTCAGTTTATCGTGTGTTGTCGTGTCCAATAAGCTCATTCAGACAAGCAGATAGTTGTGCCACCTTGCCTTCACGTTGTGAGTTTGTACCTGGCTTATCGTCAGATAATCATTCTCGCTCCGTTTCCTCATGCTCTGAATTCTTGAGGGGATTGGATAGTTAAGTTACTTAGTTTTGTGTGTTGTAGTTAAGTCTTGCGAAACTAGAAAATACTTAGCTGCAACGTATATTGTTTTCTTGAAAGCCTTGTACCTCTTACAACTGAGACAAAAAGACAGGAGATAGTTTAGTTTACTTTCCTTTTCAAGCACTTTTGTCAAACACAACGAGGGAGCTTCCCCTCCTAATTTGAAGAGCACTCATTGCGTAGTGTGCATAGCTGTCTGTACCAACTTATATTCCAGAGGTGTTAGTTGTTATACCAACAATTTGGTGTCTCTAGAGGCCCATTTGCTATACTTACTATTTATAGTAAGTTTGAGATTGGTTGAGAGGGACCCTTACTATTTTTAGTAAGGCACTGGTCGTATTGAGATTTGCAGAGTTGACCCCAGTTTTAGTTGGTGAGATGAAATAATAAATATTAAGGGAGATATTAATGTTTTATCGTCTCAAATGATATTTATTAAATTAAAGGTGTTATTATAAAGTTATAACTTAACTTTATAATAAAGGGTCAAGTCGTCATTAAAAAGGGGGCCAAGTGAGCAATTAATTATATGGCGCCAATCCCAAGGTTCCACTGAGTCACCAACTTTGTTATCATTCATCTTCGGGATGTCTTTGTTGTCAATCTTTGAGATGTCTCTTTCGTCCATCTTCGGGATGTCTCTGTTGTCGAACTCTTCAAACCAATCAATCGCGTTCCACACCTGATTTCTATAATGTCGTAGATGATCCTTTTTGACTTGGAAATATCCTTTGATTGGTTCATCGATCAGCTCCATATCCCCTTTAACACATAGGAGTTCAATTCCCATGTCTTCGGCATTTTTCAGGCCTAATAAAAGCGCCTTTTTTTCAGCTTCAGTAAACTCCAATTGCAGGCCATATGACAATGAGTACAATTGTTCTTTAGGGGAGATGATCACTTCCCCTGCTCCTGATTTTGTATTAGAACCACCGCCATTGAACTGTATTGTCCATAAATTTGTATCCTCTGTCGGTCCCTTTTCTGGACAAGCCACGTTCTGGTCTTCAGTTTCTAACTCTGACAGCGTTACATAATTACCAAGACCCGTTCCTTGATAAAGGGTTTGGGTTGGGGGGTTTGGAATTTTCACCACCATGAACTAGGATTTGGGTTCAGGTTCTATCTTGATTCTGCCTTCCTCCATAGGAATAGTTGTAGACGACCAATCTAATTGCATTGCACCAGCAAGATCTTTGCAGAAGCTCCGGCTCAACATCCCGTAGCTGGGTGGAACGTCAGGCACTAGGATATTCATCACTAACGTTTTTTCTGGAAAAGCCGCCAACCTTACTTGAGTGTCCTTCATTTGTCCGACCAATGGCACCGACTCAGACTGAAGTGAGTAACATTGACATTGGGTTTCTATGCACGAGAGTCCCAACGCCTTCATTACTTGTAGAGGTATGATGTTGTCTGATGCTCCTGAATCAATGATACAATTGCTCAACTTAAATCCTCCTATACACAAAGATATATAGAAAGGTTTGGGCTTTTCTTTCATTGAAATAGATGACTCGAGCAATGTAGTCTGAATTGAAGCTTCTTTCTTTACATCATGTATTATTCTGTCCAGCTGCTCAGGATGATCACGAAGGTACTCCAACTGTGAAATTTGCATCGTGTTCTTCATCAGGGAGTCTATAATGTCAAAATTGGCTGGTGATGGGTCTTGAGCAACCGCTTCTTTAACTTGTTCTTTAGCTCTCGGCCTCTCTTCTTCTTTTTGCGCTTGCAAGTGCAAAGCACCTATAAACATAGGAAAAGAGTGTCTTCCGTGATTTGCTGCAAGAGAGCGGTAGCGGAGGTATTCTTTTTTTTCCAATAACGGGTTCAAAATATCTCGCTGCGGAGTCACAATCGAAGGAACAAAATACTGCGTGTGGTGCAACTTCAACTGTTTGTCTTGGTGGAGGTGTTAGCAACCGCGACTTGTAACTATTGTAAGGCTGAAAATCATTTCTCCTTGTTTGATACGGTTGCTGAAGTTGATACTGTTGTTGAAGTTGATATTGTGGTGGTGGTAGTGCGAGCATCTCATTGGCTACCTTCTGTAGCAGTGGATCTACAGAACTCTGAACCAGAGGCTTGATTGAATCCTTCTTCATTATGCCAGAAGTGATCATATTATCTTCCAACTCAATGGCATGTCTTTGTGCATTTGTCAATTCTGTTTCTTTTGCCGTCTTCAAGAAGAAGGCTATCTCTGATGGAAGAGCATTTATGAAGTAGCTCATTAGAATCTCCAGTGATGGATTAAGTGTAAAAGAAAGTCGTGTAACAAGTCGATTAAATCTTGCTACAAACTCCCTCATGGGCTTGTTGTACTCCATCTTTGAATTTGCAAGTTGAGCAAACAACCAATGACTGTCTTCAGCGGGCTTGAATCTCGCCAAGAATTTGTCGCACATAGTTGCCCAGCTTGTGATAATGCTCGGCTCCAGGTGATTGAACCAATCAACAACATTCCCAACCAGAGTCTCCACAAAGGGACGCACTGCGATGTCTTCATGTTCCATGTGCAAGATGGCGCAGGCCATTGAGAAGGTTGAAAGATGATCATCAGGGTGTTGAGTCCCATCGCCGTGAAACTGTGGAAAGTGCTTCCTCGACCCTTTAGGTAATTCATGATGTTCCTGCAAAGCCAAAGGTCCAATGATGTTACCCCAAGGTAATCGGGGTGGATGTCTCAGGTTCCTTCCAGCATTATTGTTGTTATCACCCATTGCTTCTGTTGGATCAAGAATTAGGGTGCCAAATAGTCATAGCCGTGACATAAAGCCTAAGCTTTCTTTGTTGTTTTATGCCTCGTGCCCCACGGTGGGTGCCAGAAAACTGTTGGTGTTTAAATTCGCACCTCTGGAATGCGTATTTGAAACGGACAGCTATGCACAGTAAAACCGCTCTTCAAATTAGGAGGGGAAGCTCCCTCTTGCTGATGGTGTTGAAAGAAAGTAAACTAAAAACTAAGTTGCCTATCTTTTTGATCAGCTAGAGCACAAGGTTTATAAAACACAAACGCCGTAGCTGAGATTTTCTAATTTAAGAATTTCAACTACGACTAACTTAAGCTAAAGACGTTTCTAACTTCTCAAGTAATACACAGAGCAAGAGAATTTAGAAATGAACAAGGTTGATTCTCTGACAAAGTGCTTCAATAAAATCTTTTCCAACAAACATCTACACACTTCAATGTAAGCTGAAATTAAGATCATAAAAGCATAACACAAATAACGAAAATCTAAGACATTATATCAAGGCAAAGGAGGCTCATGATTTTATTTCTCAAACTTCTAGAACGAAGATTACACTAAACACATGCACCGAACAAGAACTTGCAGCTAAAGAGGCTTGCAAACTTGTTCTTACACAAAACGGGCAACGATTACAACAACTACTTGTTGGCTAAAAGAGACTCAACAATTTGCTAGCACAATAACCGTTAAAGAAAACTAATGAGCAAAGACTCTTATTTATAGGCAAGCAGAGGAGTAGGGAACCCTAAAATCTCCTTGCTTTAACAATCTAGGGCTTGCTCAACAATCAAGCTTTATTTCTAATCTAGAAAGAAGATAACATCTAACACCTAAGAAAGCGGGAAAAGCAGGAAACGCCAACTATTACATTTATCTTCTTTCTCTTCTTCAAAGAATGGATAAGAATCGTTCCAAGAATAGAAAGAAAGCGGAAAGAAAGCTTCTAGATGAAAATCTGCTTGAAATCTCAATCATATCCGCTAAAAAGTAGGAAACTGGGTCTTGGTTAGGTGCATCTATTCCATCAATAGAAAAGTTGCGCTTTTCTGAGATATCTTCACCTTGTGCGATTGATCTTAGAAAATCTTTGATATCTTCAACTTCTTTATCAAATCTTGCTAATTTCGGCGGCTCTGCAATTGGAGTGATGACCTTTTACAATTATACCATCTTGCTTCAACATATCTTTTGCAACTTTATGCTTCTGACACCTCTCTTCATTTTTCAATGGAAGAATTTTGTACAATTCTTTTCCAACACTTGTCCTTTTGCTCGTAGCACACCTTTTCACACTCTTCAACTGAGATGATGAAGTTTTCAGTCCATGGTGGTATTGAAAATGTACTTCTCAACCTCATCCGTTTAGATAATCATGATACAACACTTGTGTGGCTTTGAATTTGATGGGAGTATATTCCATACCGAAAACCTTGAAGATTGCCTGTAAACTTGACTATAGTCTAACAAGTTTTGAGCAACTTTCTATTTTTAGAATGCTGGTTTTTCGGCCTCAAACGGACAAATTTTTGGAAATTTTTCTGAGATATGGGTTTTCTTCAGAATTTCATTGCAAGCCAACCCAGATTGACTGTTTTTGAAAATTTTGAATTTAGACTGAAAAAACAGCAGACCCTAATTTCTTCAATTTTTCACCCAAAAAGTTGGCACCTGGGTTTTGTTCAGAATACAATTTGGAATGAACCCAGTTGATTAGATTCGAAAAACATTGATGGCTGATCGAAAAAGCAGCCAACCCTAGAATTTGATTTTTTTTTTGAAAAAAGCTGTGATATGGGTTTTCTTCAGAAGACTGTTTTGAGAGGACCCAGATGATCCAAACTTGTAAACGCTGAGGATTTCACTGACATGCAAATAAAAAGCAATTGCCACAACATGAGAAAATTTCTTGAAAGTTCTTTAGAAGAATGAGTTGAGTAGACCCAGAAGGCTGAAAATTGAAATCCTTGATCTTCTCCTTGAAAAATTTGATCTTCTGGATGGAAAAAGCATGAAAAAGCAAGGGTTTATATTGCTGGTCTGAAAATTATTCATGAAAATCAGCAACCTTGAGCTTGAGAATTTTGAAATTAAACTTCAAATTTGCTGCTCCACTCTTCTCCTTGGGACGCCACCTGTAAAAATGATGAAAATTGAAAGGAAGAGATGTTTTAAATAGATTTAGGGCTTGAAATAGCTTTGCTTTCTTTTGCTTTAATCTTCAAACCCTAAACTCAGCTTGTTCAATGAATTTAGACATTTTCCTTCTCTTTGACATTTTGAAAATTTGGCTAAGGCATGGCTTCTTGGGCGCCAATCTCCTCTTGGGGCGCTTTTCTTCTGCATACTGAGCCATTTTCTTCACTATTTTCAATTTTTTCCTTGAGTTTCATCCTCTGTTCAATCTCGATTTTTGGGAGCTTGGTGAATGCTGATATCCGGCAGAATGATCCGTCACGGAGCCTGATTGTTTCTAAAGAGATCATCTGGAGACAACTTTGGCTAAAGACTTCATCTTGACCTCCAAAAGCTTGGGCGCCCTTCTTCACCAAGGGCGCCCAAGTTCACCAGACTTAACCATTTTTCTTAAGTTTTCAACTTTTCCTCAATTTTGAACCTTGTTTGACCTTCAATCTCTGGCTTCCAGGTTGATCGGATTGACGAGCTGGAGATTCATTGCGAAGCTTGACTGATTCTGAGAAGATCACCCTTGAGGCACTTCTGGCTAAAAACTTCGTTTTGACCTTCAAATTCATGGGAGCTTATTCCCTCCAAGGGCTCTGAACTTTCATAGTTTTAGCCATTTTTGCATGATTTTCAAGTTCTTCATTTCCCTTTGATCTTCTGATGAAATCTTGATTCCGGGAGCTATGTTGATCTAATTGACTGGCTGACAGGTTCACTGGATAGCTTGGTTGAAACCAACGAGATGATCTTAGACGCTTCATTGACGAATTCCATCATCTCAGAGCTCAAAATCTTGGGCGCCCTTTCTCTCCAGGGGTGCTCAACTTGACCAGACTTGGCCATTTTTATGATATCTTCGCCACTTTCTCTTCTATAGATGATCCTGCCTAATCTGGTGTTCCGGAGCTCGAATTGATTGATGGCTGGGCTTGTCGCGAAGCTGAGAAGATTTTGGAGGGGGTTCTCTGTGAGTTACTTCACCAAAAAGTTAGATTTGGGCTTTCAAAAGCTTGGGCGCCCTTCTTGGCTGGGGGCGCCCAACTCTACCATAGAATATTTTCTTGAATTTTCACCTTGCTTTTGATTTTCAAAATTTCACTCTCGTCGACTACCATCTCGGATTGATGTGCTGGAGATCTTGTTGGAAGCTTGATCAAATTTGACGAAGTCACGTTAGAGCTTCACTGGCGGATTCATCTGTTTGGACACTCAAAAACTTGGGCACCTTTCTCCTTCAGGGGCACCCATGTGCTCCAGATTAGAAAATTTTTCATTAGATTTTATCTTCAGATTCAAACCTTCATTTTGTACCTTCAACTCTGATCTGGATTTGCCTGAGATTAGCCAGTCGGATGCCCTGACAAAGATATTCGTTGCGAAGCAGATTGAATTCCAGAGAGATTGAGCATTTTAGCAAAACCTAATTGCTGGATTTGCCCCTTCAAAAAGCTAGGTGCCCTTGGGCACCTGGGGCACTAAAAACTTCTAGACTCACAAAATTTTCCGTTACTTTCATGATTTTCTATTTGAAACTTCCTTGTTTGACCTCGAATTCCGGTGACTGGATGATCCGTTGACTGCATTGTTGGATTCGCTGCGGAGCTGGAAAGAAATTGAACAACTTTCATTGGAGGTTCAAACCCTAATTTCAACATTTAATGCCCTAAAAAGATGGGTGCCTTTTCTCTCCAGGGGCGCCCATGACAAGCAGTGTTAAATTTTTTTCACAATTTCCACCTTCTCTATTCTTCGTGCTTATTCACCAACTCACTTTCTGTTCAATGCTTGAGTGTTGAATGTGATGCCTGGCAGCGGACTGACCTCCATTGATGACCTCAGAGCTCCTGATATGCTTCTGAAAAAGCAGAATAGACCCATTAGGGCAAAATTGATCTTTTTGAGATTTTGACTGCACCAGCCTGATATGGAAGTATTTTGAGCCAATCAGAATTAGTTTGAACCCTATCGGACTGACTTTCTATTTTTAGAAAGTTTTTTCAATATCCGTTTCGAAAGAAACCCAGAAAAACCCAGAAAAAGTTACTATTTTTAGAAAATTTCTAAAAATAGCAGTTTTCCTAAAAAATAGGGATGAAAAACTGAGATCTGGGTTTTGTAGATTAGGTCGCTCTGAGCAAACCCAGATCGTCAGATTTTGGGAATTTCACATTTTGACCTCTCATGCAAGACATGCACACCCAAATTTTGACCTTTTTGACAAATTTAACAAGACTTTTACTCATTTCTTCAAAATGTATAAGTGTAACAAAATTTTTAATTTTGGGGTATAACAAAGAGGCAAAAAAAAACATTCGATTGAGCATTGGTGTTGATGAGTTTTTGTCTGAGAGAGGAAGCCAAGGGTTTCTGAATCAGTTAGCCATTGGAGAACGGTAACTCTCCATTGTTGCAGCCATTTGAGGTGGTGAAATATCCATTGAATTTGGTATTAGAGAGAGCTTCACACAGAGGCTCTATTTGTGCAAAAAAATCAGAACTTGAAGAAGGGTTTTTAGAGCATAATCAGTGGATGTTTTGAGTTGGATCGACAAGGAGTATCAAAGGCAAATTATCGGAAATCTACAGCATTAATTAAAGTGAGTTCGAGCTGCTTTTTGTATGCTACAAGTGCAGCAAAGGGGCGGACTCCTTTATAGGTGCGATTTGGGCAAAGGAGCTTTATAAAAATCAATAAAAATCACAAAGGGGTGCGCCCAGGAGTGGAGAAGCCAACCAGGGTAAATTCGTGAAAAAAGAATGCAGAAATGAGGAGAATCGAGCTGGGTTATGAGCTGCTTTTTGGGTCTGTGTTGTGCTGGCAGCCATTATAATCTGCAAGTACCTTTGGGTATGCTTGTAATTAGACTTTCTTTACAAGTATTCAATAAAATCTGTTATTTGGGGTGTTGCTGTTTAGTTTCAGATCATTTTTGTTGCTTCCTTTTATTTCCAACATTTTGTCTTTATATACAAAATTACACAAAAAGCAAAAACCCTTGTGAGAACACAAAGAAATTGCAAACACAAAACACAAAAAATTGAGACACAAAAACTAGTGCAAGAAGAGTTCTTACAGAGTACAAGGGGGTACAAAGTTGTGGGATGCAGATCTAGAGCAAATTGATTTTGATTTTTCAGCTACCTCACAATCTTTACTTTCTATGGAGTTGGATATCCAAAATGCTTCTAGTGCAAGTGGTAGTGGGGTTGCATGTGGTTCGTCTAATCTACCTGCATCATCTAATGCCAATGATGATGTTGATCTTCATGATCACCCATATGATGCTGATTACAAAATGTATTATTCTAATATTGAACCAATGAACAATGAATTTAAAATATCTATCATAACATTCAATTTTGACAAATTCATATCAAATTTGTAATATTTATGGTAGTTTGGTTTAGCATATGCATGATATGTGGTATTTTAAACTTAAATCTTGTTTTGAGGCTGCAAATATGTATATATTTATGATTTTTATATGATTTTTGTTCAGGCATACCCAAACATACCGAGCACCCCCCCCAAAAAAAAAATTGTCGTAGCAGTGTACCATACCTATGCCAGTACCCAATTCAGCAACTTAGCCATTATATGAACTTTTGCCACAATTTTTTACCTTTCATCCCTCCAAAATTAACCTTTGACACTAGGTAATTCAGATTTTTTTGTTTTGTTTGTAAAAGGAGCTTTTAGAAAAATTCATCATTCAATGAAGAGATGAATTTGTTCTGATTGTATGTGTTTCAGCAAACAGTACATTTTGCCATATATAGCTTCTATGATAGATGCAATTGCTAACATAAAAGCATTGGCACAAGTAGATGACATGAAATAAACTTTCTTGGTTACTTCCTTCAAATATTAACTAGTTTTATCTTTTCATAATCATATAGAAACACAAAATTTGGTTTTTCTTTGTTTTGTTCTTGTTCCCATCTGTAATGATTTTTGGGTGTAAGAGAGCACATGGTTTGAATGATAAATAGTTTCAAATCATTTACTTTATAGTTTATTGATAATTTCTCAATATTGTATATCTTTTGCCCATTGCTATCAAGCTGTGTTTCTTATGATGGATGTGAAGTATTTTACAGGGCTGCACTTGAGAAAAAGGAATCAGAGGAGAGAAAGAAGTATCAGCCGATTGATTATGATGTTCCAATTTCCAAGTCGGAGGGGAATTCACTTGGGATTGGTGCTAAAGTGAGTTCTGCGACAACATTGTCATACCTGGTTTTTCTTTTAAGATGGAAAAAAAGTTTTTATTTCTCATGGTATTGAAAAGAAATTGAAGAAGATTTACATTGTAGATGAACTTTATAATGGTATTTTGAATGTCAAGCAGGTTGGAATTGGGGTTGCTGTGATGACTTTTGCTTTGGTCTTTGCATTTGGTGATTTCATTCCATCTGGAAGGTATGCATGCGATCATTATATAATTGAAAAAATCCTTCAATCTTTTGGGACAAATTCCTTTTTTTTTTTTGTCTAAATAGGTATTCATGTCTTTGTGTGTGGCTGACAAATGGTTAAGGCCCTAGGAAACTAGATTCCTAACATGTTTTGATTGCAATTTTTTGTCATTTTGATTTTTGAAGAAACATTTTTTATATTTACTCCAGAGAAGAAATGATTGTTCCAGCTGGGCAATATGGTCATAATGAAAAAAATTGCTGACATATTCAATGATTTCTTCAAATTATTTTTGGGTTTAGGATTAAATAATTTCAATTTCATCTTTTAGGTAAGTTGACGTCAACATAGACATGCTTGTTTGGACAAGGTTTGGATATTTTATATGGCCAGCGACATAGGAATGTGCCTAAACAGCATGCGGGCCTCCAGAAATTACACTCATTGAAGGGATTTAACTTTTAAGTAAAATGAGATCATTCAATTTGCTGATAACAATAATTTTGTATATACATATTACACAACATGACTTGAGAACAACACTTTGTTGCTTGGCTTAAATGTGTGAAACATGACATGGTAAAAATTTCTAATTAGATATTGGGTGGAGACAACGTCCCAACTATCTATCTCACAGTTCAATTCATAATTGTTGGAAGATGACACAAGAATTTGTTGATGTTATAGCGTTGGGAGATATCTTTCTCTCAAAAATTAAATGATAAATAATTAATAAGGCAAGTCGGCCTTAATTACAAATCATGTGCATTATATTTTTCTTAAAGGAGGCCAACCTATATGAAGAGACACCTTGTTTTGTATATATACAAGGTGAAGATGTTTCATCAAATCATCAATTCAATAACTTCAAGTTCGCACCTTAGCAGCAGATTGAACTAATCAAGGAGGATCATATTCTTTTGTATCTTTGCATCAAGGAGTGATGCTATTATTCATTGTAATAATTCAACCTTGAATAAGGCCAGACTTGTAAGCAGATTTCTGCTCTTATTCATTCAATATATTGGAGATATATTTTACTGGATTTTTCTCCCTCGAGTAGGAGGGTTTTCCCAGGGTAAAAGTGCTGTGTTTATTGTTCATGTGTTGCATTTTCTGCTTTATGTTAAATCTGATCCTAAAACTAATATGGTATCAAAGTGGGTCTAAGAAAAGATTTGATAAGATTTGTTTAAGGAGTCCAGACAATCAGAGCTTGACTACTCTCCATCGAATGATATTGTTGGGGTGGAGATAAGTCGAAATAAGCATGCTTTCAAGAGCTGCTTGGAGAGTTGAGATGAGTTCGATTTATTCAGGAGCTGAATGAAGTCAAATCGAGCTATGACGAACTTGGTGTGCCAGGTCAGAACAAAGATAGCATTCAAAAAAGACGAAACTAGAAGATGTGGCATAAGGAATGTGGTATTCAATCTCTTCCAGTCGTAAATTTTCAGTCAGCCTATGACTTGCAGATTCGATATATTTATTATTATTCAAGATGGTGTATAGCAGTTTCAATTAACTATTTGACACTTTGTAATGACTATTCGTGGCTTATCAGTATTGCTACGTGGTTTTGATTTGGAAGGAAGCCTCTTATAATATTCTATCACTGATACATATCTGGCCACTGACATTACCACCGGTTCATACTTATTGTTCAAACATATTCTTAAACCATCGTTTGATTAAGGCTAGCCGATATTGGTTGAAGATCCTTGGAAAGAGCCAATAATTATTACCATCGGGAGCCGTCTAGAAGAATATTGGAGGGATCATGGAAGATAATTCTATCGGGAGTTTGTTGCATTTTTATTGTCCTTTTTTGTCACCTGGCCACTTGATGCAGATATCTGACTTTCCTTGAATTTTTGGTCTTGCTTTTGAGTTGGGAGTAAACTTTGGAGAGTAAATCGAAAATAATCTTTAATAAGTTGTATTAAAGTCACCTTGGAAAGCCGTTTGTCTGTGGAGGTAGAATCGGTATCCTGTAGACAAGAGTTGTGAATAAGAATCATCAAAATTCAAATTCGAGGAGGAAAATGAATCGGTGATTTAAAACTAGGTTGCGCGATCAATATCGTGACAATCTTTTAGGCTTGGTAAAGGAATTGTTGAGTCTTTTTTTTTCGAGAACTTGAATGGGTCATTTGGAAGCTGATGTGGACCCTTAAAAGGAAGTCGTCAAAGGTTCTTTTCTGATTGAAGCATACGGCTAACCTCAAACTGGGTTTGATATGGGCTGTAAGATGAAGATTAATCCAGGAAGCTAAGTATAAGTTGCAGTACTTGGAAAATATGCTAAGATTAATTGTGGTATTGTGGTTATCATTGGTCTTGTGCGTGATAACCTGGGTCACGTTTTGCTTGTCAGTGAGCACTACTGTTCAATACACTTTCTGTGTGTGACAGAGGTGTTAGCTTGCTTGGATTGCTATCGATATTGTGCTGGCAGACTATCTAGAGACCTGCTTGAAGCCCTCCTATTCTCCTATTCAGAGGCTTCTAAAATAAGGATTTGGCAGTGATTGCGATGCCGTGTCTTTGAATTTTGCAGAGGGTTGGTCTAAAGGAGTCTACAATGCAAATTCATGAAAGCTTGAAGGCATATCTGGCACAGGACGTCTCCACAGGAGATATGTGAGAAGGAACTATTGTTTCTGTAGGCTGTACTAAGCAAAGTTAGCATTCAGGAGCAAAATTAATGCTCATATGAGCGGATCTAAGGGAAAGATATGGAGATCGAAATCTGGAAAGGCATCTTTGGCTGGATATCTATAATAAAAGGATAAGTATTTTTTTGTACCTTTGAATAATGATCTTGAATTAAATAATCATGTAGTTAATAGTTCTTGCAATTGGGAATAGTGAATCATGTATGCTTCTAGCATTGGTACTTCTCTTCGGGAGAGTTTATGAACTATTAGTAATCTCTCTAAAATGCTTCCAAGATGGATTGAGGAGCATAAGGATGATGAGAGATTGCATTCAAGGGAGGAAGAGCTTGATGCATCCTGTGAGGAAGTAACGTAGGTTGAAGAATGGAGACACAACTTGCTGCCATGGGATTGAGTTGGTGGCACATAACTGGAGACTTCTCTTGAAGAGGAAGAACCTATTCCGATTGTCATTGTGATTAGTTTCTTCGAAGAGGAGGAATTAACATCCAGAGGGAGTTTGACAAACCAACAGAGGCAACCTTGGACAAGGAGGTCAGGAGGTTGATGCAAGTACTTGGAGCTTCAGAGGGAGTCACATCATCATGAAGATCTGTTGTAATGTATATTTCTCTGTGACGAAGAAGTATGAGGTGAAAGCCCTTGTAGTGTATATTTCTCTGTGACAGAGAAGTATGAGGTGAAAGCCCTTGTAGTGTATATTTCTCTGAGATGGAGAAATATGAGGTGTGAGCCCTTGTTCATCTCTGAGACTGAGATGAGACGTCATGTTGAAAGACTCCATGACAACATCACGTTGAGAGACTCTGTGATGAACCCTTTGTACTTGTGTTTTTCCACACATGGGAGTAGCCATGGTGGAAGTCATGTTGAGAGACTCCATGACGACATCATGTTGAGAGACTCCATCATGGGCATTTGTGCACATGTTTCTTTCCACACATGGGAGTAGCCATGGTGGACGTCATGTTGAGTGACTCCATGACAATATCACGTTGAGAGACTTTGTGATAAACTCTTTTCCACAAATGGGTGTAGCCATTGTGGGTGTCATGTTGAGAGACTCCATGACATTGGATATCTGGAAAGATACCTCCCTAGCTAAGAGGGAGTGTTGATGTTATAGCCGTGGGAGATATCTTTCTCTCAAAAATTAAATGATAAATAATTAATAAGGCAAGTCGACCTTAATTACAAATTATGTTTTATATTTTATTAAAGGAGGCCGACCTATATGAAGAGACACCTTGTTTTGTAATATACAAGGTGAAGATGTTTCATCAAATCATCAATTCAATAACTTCAAGTTTGCACCTTAGCAGCAGATCGAACTAATCAAGGAGGATCATATTCTTTTGTATCTTTGCATCAAAGAGTGATGCTATTATTCATTGTATTAATTCAGCCTTGAGTAAGGCCAGACTTGTAAGCAGATTTCTGCTCTTATTCATTCAATATATTGGAGATATATTTTGCTGGGTTTTTCTCCCTCGAGTAGGAGGGTTTTCCCAGGGTAAAAGTGCTGTGTTTATTGTTCATGTGTTGCATTTTTTGCTTTATGTTAAATTTGATCCTAAAACTAACAAAATTAACTTTTTGGAGCCTCATGGAAGATGACATAAGGAATAGCTTCTTATAATCTTGCGGAGAATGACACATAAAATAGCTTCTTGGCATCTTATGGAAGATGTTTAATTAGGTTCAATAATCAAATCAATCTTTTGCAAATAGTAATGTAAGTGTTTGTTTCTTTTGATATGCTTCAGCAACACTTATATTGTGTCAAAGTAGTAGATTTCTCCCCAAGTGATAGAGTTGTCTTATATATTCTAATATTAAGGAACATCATCCATTATAGGCCATATGGACAGTCACTTCATCTGACATGTATTGAAACCAAGAAATTTTGCTTGTGAAGTGGCACAATTTTCTTCTTGTGTGCCAACCCTTCACATTTAGGCCATTTTTTAAGTGTACCATTTTATAAGTTCTTGCCATGTGTCAAATGCCATTTGACTTGTATAATATTGATCTGTGTTAAATTTTATTGGTCAATACTTATTGTTGTTTTAAAGCTAAAACAGCTCTCAGAGCCTCAAAATTAAGTAACAATTTGCATGATAAGTACAACGTAGACGAATTGGTCTTTATGATTTTTATGTGATATGACTGGCAAGGCCAAAAAAGCTACAGAGATAGCCACAATTTTATCCATGTGGCCCCTTAGGCAGCCATGTGGGAGACAAGCTAAAAGAATTGCCACTAACACCGAGTTGAAGACAATCTTGAACTGTACGGCCTTCTTACATCCCAATAAGTGAGTAATTGATATGGTTGGCTAAAATAAAGGAAGGAAATGATATAAAACATGTTTGCAAGCATTCCTCATCAATATTCATTCTCATATTCATTGTTGAGGCTATATTAAATGATAATAGATCTGAAATTTCATTCTATGACAGAAGTAACATGCTATGTGCAAAAATTTGGGCTCTCTGTATGCCAATATTTACTAGTCAAAGTCAATGCTTGAGAGTTTTGTCTTGCTGAACATTATTAAGAATAATATTTGGGCCATATATTAAAAGCTATATAGATACATTTTGTGGCTGTAACGAACACACTTGTACGATAAAATTAAAACTTTACAATTCATACATAAAAGTAAGAACAATACCATTTTGAACAAACAATTTCTTTTCAAAACATAAATGAGAAACATTTATTGCATCTATAAACTATTTCATTTCAAATGAAATTACAAAGCATGATGAGAAACATACATACATAGCCCGTAGGCTTTTGACACCAATAGAAATAAGAAGGTCCAGGAATCCGTCCTGTCAAGCTTGGAGCATCCGTCGGGTGTTCATGGAGGAGAAACATCACTCGAGCGTTTTTCCGCCAACCACGGACTTATAATGCGGTCCCCCGCACGATCATTTTTCAATGAACGGCCCTCCCTTCGAAGAAGAGATTGGTTGGGTAACCTTTAATGACTACCAACTGGACATAGTGCTGTGATTCTACAAAACTAGCTTTCGTGCTAACGGCAAATCACAAACTAGGTTGTATTTCGGAATCACGGTGAACTGACAGTGTAGTACAACAACTAAATGGTTCCTTACACTACTTTGGCCAAAGTGTTTACGTTCAACGAAGAACATAGGTCATATGTCACATTCACTAGCCAGGTTCAACTTGACTTAAGGCTATCTTAGTTCTACGCGTAGGTTGGTCTATCGGGGTAGTCCGTACCCTAGACTTCCTACAACATTTTACTACGGAAATGATGAATCTATTTAACAAGTTACTACAACGGACGCCCTAATTCAGGATATACACATCCTAGGGATACAATAACTTGATTAAGTTGTTTGTATTAAGTTGTAGAGTATATCTTGCAAATATTCTTGACTCAACCCTAGTATTTAATATTTAAACACAAGCATATGCTCATTATACAGAGCCACTAAAACTCAATGCAGTTTGCTTTCCATTAACCAATGTAAAGTGTACATTATTGACAACAAAAGCCAAACAAAAGCCATGACAAGACTAAATTCATGATAATGGTTAAGAAACTATTATTCTTTTAGTTCAATCTTGAGATAATCATATTCATTTCTTTCTAGCTATGACTAAATTTCAGAGAATTATCAGATTAACATAAAAAGTAAGAGTTTAGCATGCCTGCTTTAGCTTTCCACAAGTTGGGAAGATAACTCCTTCACTGGCCTCTATTCAGACCACTTCCAGCTTGGATTCTTGACACCAAAAGCTCAACACAGTAACAGTGTAATTCCCAGTTACTCCTCTTTTATTCAAAGCTTAACCAGCAATTTCAAATTCTGCTCTTATGATCAGAAAACACCTTTCCTTAACAAAGTACTTGACAAATTCTCTACTATGGCGAATTCTCTCTTTTGCTATGAAATGCTCAAGAACTTGATTGTAAATTCGTGTGCCTAAGAATGCCAAAACGCAGGTATATTTATAGGTTCATTTTAAAACTGATTTCCACCTTCTATGGCGCCAGGACTGCCAGCAGGTTGAAGAATATTTCAAACTATAAACGTGTATCAAATTGGTGAGGGTTTCGACCTCCATGTTTGACAGCAAGAAGTTCATTTTAATTCGAATTCGTTTCAGGCTGTTAAAACTGTGACAACTTTCAACTGGCGCGTTTTTACAGTTAGGTTAAATGCCAAGTTTCATTTCTGACTTCTTCCTTGCTCAAATGGCGTACAGATTTCCTCTTATTCACCAAGCAAGAGATGAATCGGCCATTTTTAGACGTCTGGCCCTAGTCGCGCGGGTTACCTGCGCGTTTTTCATTTTCCCTTCTGCATTTTCGCGTTTTTCTTCTTTATTTCGCTTTGGTAAAACTTTAATATTTTAATAGATTTTTCAAAGTAAATATGGCGCATATATGCAGGCTCATATTTGAAGATTAACACTTCAAAGAATACATTTTAGAAAAATTCGCGTTTTCTTATCAATTCGTGATTTTTATGAAATCCGCGATTTTTAATTTCTTCCCAGATTTGGCATTCGTGCTTTACAATGTTTTACTTTTATTTCATTTGATTTTGACCAATCTTTTATTTAAATATATTTGTTTATTATATTAAAATACTTACATAATATAGTTTATGCATAATTATTTAAATTATCAATTTAAATAATATTGTATACATTTTAAACTATATTATATTAATATTTTAATATAATATTAAATATATTGAAATACTTAACATTATATTAATACATATATATTCATTTACATTATACATTAAACATGTAAATTAATATATATGTATTCGTATAATTTCAGAGACAAGATATCATTATAATATCAAATTCATTTATCTTGTTAGCCGTGGGTATGTATACTTGTATATATATCTGTATATATACTACATGTATAAGTATCCTTAAATACATTTATATCGACACATACGTATGGCATATCCATCTGCTTAATACGTTTGTATTGACATGAATGTACTTATGGGTACTTGTACATATCGTATTCGTATGTACAAATACACATATCCACCTCTAACCAGAACTTATCAGTTATAAGGTTATATTGGCATGCATCACTTGTTTACACATTCAGAAGAAGACACGACTCTTAATGATACGAGACAAGCCTACGGATGACTTACCTTTAACCAGAAACAATGACTTAGCTTACTCAGTTCTAAGGCTTGTGTGTGTATGTCCAGTTGGTATCCATTACTGTTTACCCGACCAAGTTCTTCCCCGAGTGATATCTCTCCTCTGTCTCGAGGTACGAACCTGTCTCCTGCAAATCATGAGATGACAACGGAAATCAATTGCTCAAAACCAAGGTAATATACATTAAGCATTGTAATAGGTTAGAACAACATTATTCCATAACTCAATATGCTAATTTCATTCAAGAATTACAATAACAGAAGCATCAGATAAAGAGACAATCATTTAGGATACATCCAATTGATCACAAGAACATTTCACTTTATTCAACAGAAAGATTCAACATTTACAATGTACATCCTATGAATAGTAGCTATACAATCGGGGTGTAACATACTCCCCCCCTTATGATTCATCGTCCCCGATGAACAAGGTATTATTTAAAGCATAAAAACAACAAAACACTACTTTATTCACCATTCTTGAATGCCTCAAGAATGTCAGGAAATTTCCTCCGGATTTCCTCATAGTCTTCCCAGGTAGCTGAGTCCTCAGTATATTGATCCCACTGGACTTTACATTGAGAGACTTCTCTGTTCCGTAAGCGTAGCTTGCGGACTTCAAGCACTTTAATAGGCTCGAGCATTACTACCCCGGGATCCTTTACCTGTAAAGCAGTCCAATCAATAACATGGTTATCACCTGGTATATACTTCTTAAGGTAGGACACATGGAAGACATTATGCATTCGAGCAAGAGCAGGTGGTAATGCAATTCGATAGGCTACTGGGTTTACTTCTTCTAAAACCTCAAAAGGTCCAACATAACGTGGAGCTAATTTGGATGACTTTCCAAATTTAATGGAGCTTTTATGAGGTTTGACTCTTAACAAAACCTTATCACCTATGGCAAAATTTCGAGGTACCCTCTTTGCATCAGCATAACTCTTTTGTCGACTGTTAGCTTCGGCTAACCTTTGCTTTATACTCTTTACTTGCTCTTCCATTTCTGCTAACATTACGGGTCCAAGACTTACTCGATCCTCAAGTTTATCCCAACTTATCGGAGTTCGACACTTTCGACCATACAAGGCTTCAAACGGAGCCATTTTAATTGCAGAATGGTATGAATTATTGTAGGCAAATTTGACTAAAGGTAAATAGTCTTCCCACTTATATTGCTGATCCATGCAATATACTCGAAGTAGGTCTTCTAAAACTTGATTTACTCTTTCAGTTTGCCCATCCGTTTCCGGATGATATGCTGAGCTGATATTTAGCTGAGTTCCGAGTGCAGAAAATAAGGTTTGCCAAAACCTAGAAGTAATTCTTGCATCCCTATCAGAAATAATCTTTTCAGGTATTCCATGCAATCTGAATACTTCTTGCACAAATTTTCTTGCAATAACTGGTGCTCCATCAGTTAGATTTCCAGGTATAAAGTGAGCTACTTTAGTCAGCCTATCAACTACTACTAGTATGGTATTGTGCTTATTTCTGGACATAGGCAATCCTTGCACAAAATCCATACTTATCACTTGCCACTTCCACTCTGGAATATCATGTGGGTATAGCAAACCGGCTGGATGATGATGCTCGGCTTTTACTCGTTGACATTCCAAGCATTTTGCAACATAATTAGCAGCATCTCCCTTCATTCCTTTCCAGAAATATAATGGCTTAACATCGGCCATCATTTTTGTTACCCCTGGATGACCAGAATATGGAGCCTCATGTGCTTCTTTCCACACCAAATTTCTTAGGTTGCTTATGTTGGGTACATACATCCTTCCTTTATACCTAAGCATTCCATTTGGTTCAAACTTGAAACCATCATACCTTGAATCTTCAGGATTCTCTTTAAGTGCTTGCTTAACTTGCAAATAATATTCATCTTCCGCACATTTTTGGAGCACTAGGTTTTTAAAATCAGTATGAATTGCAACCATAGAAGCTATATGGCGTCTTCGACTTAATGCATCAGCAACCCTGTTTTCTTTTCCTTTGATGTAGCTGATATTGAAATCATAATCAGCAATCAACTCCAACCATCTCCTCTGTCTGGCGTTTAGATTTGGTTGAGCAAAAAGGTATTTTAAACCATTATGATCAGTTTTCAACTCAAAGGGTTTCCCAAGCAAATAGTGTCTCCACATTCGCAATGCATGAACGACAGCTGCCAACTCTAAATCATGCGAAGCATAATTTATCTCATAAGGTTTTAGCTTTCTTGACTCATAAGCAATTACTTGATTATCTTGCATAAGTACTCCACCAAGTCCTTCTCCGCAAGCATCAGTGACAACTGTGAAACTCCTTTCAGGATTTGGCACTTTCAGGATTGGTGCGGTAGTTAGTTTCTCTTTGAGTAGGTCAAATGCCTTTTGACACTTCTCATTCCAATCAAATCTTTTTCCCTTTTTCTGTAGAGAAGTTATAGGAAAAGCAATCTTGGAGAAGTTTTCAACAAACTTCCTATAATAACCTGCTAGTCCCATAAAACTTCTCACTTCAGGTACATTCTTAGGTACAGGCCACTGAGTTATTGCTGCGATCTTAGCCGGATCAACTTCAATTCCCTCAGCTGAAATTACATGTCCCAAGTAATGCACTTTATGTTGGAAGAAGGTACACTTGGATAGCTTTCCGTACAACTTATGCTCACGCAAACGTTGTAGAACCATTCCTAAGTGCCGATTGTGTTCTTCATTTCTAGAATAGATTAATATGTCATCTAGAAACACCAATACAAACTTGTCCAAGTAATCTCTGAATACACTATTCATAAGGTTCATAAATGCTGCAGGTGCATTTGTCAAACCAAATGGCAATACTGTGAATTCATAGTGTCCATACCGAGTTCTAAAGGCGGTTTTATAGATATCCTCATCCTTAACTCTAAGCTGGTGATATCCGGATCTTAGATCAATTTTAGAAAATACGGCTGCTCCTCTGACTTGATCAAACAAATCATCAATTCGAGGTAATGGATACTTGTTCTTTATCGTAGCTTTGTTAAGCATGCGATAGTCAATACAAAGCCGCATTGTTCCATCTTTCTTTTTGACGAAGATCACAGGTGCTCCCCATGGTGATACACTTGGTCTTACCAGTCCTTTAGTCAGCAACTCATCTAGCTGAGCCTTGAGTTCTGCTAATTCTGTAGTAGTCATTCTATATGGTACCTT
>VDFB02273146.1:32500-225867 GCA_007258455.2 Sequoia sempervirens | reverse complement strand
TATATATATATCAAGCCTCATGTTGTGTAGGGTTTCATCATATCAAGTCGTGTAGGGTTTCATCACATGAACATATATGTGTGTGTGTGTGTGTGTTCTTATCATATTGTATATATATATATATATTTGCAGACAATTATATATATATATATATAATTGTCTGCAAATATTTATACAATCTGATAAGAACATATCATTGTCTGAGAAGAATATATCATTGACTGCAAAAATATATATACATTATAATAATAACATATCATTGTCTGAAAATAAGATATCATTGTCTCAAAATAATATATCATTATCTGAAAAAATATATATACAATTTGATAAGAACATATCATTGTCGAAAAAGAATAGATCATTCTCTGCAAAAATATATATACAATGTGATTAGAACAATCATTGTCTGTGAAGCTTCATGTGATGAAACCCTACACAGCTTGATATGATGAAACCCTACACTATTTGACTGTATATATATATATATATATATATATAATTGTCTGCAAATTGTAATCTTAAAACCAGTTTAGAAATTGGGAGAAAAAGTTGTATAGCTTGTGTCTTTTTAATTATTATAATGTAGGGATTTGAAGAGAATCCAACAAAATCTGTATACTCATTTAATTTCATGTGCATATTATAATTACTGAAAATAGAAAATGTCTATCCATTAACCCATATCCTGAAACCCCTCAATAATTTGGGGCAAAAACTGAAAACCCATAAAATTTCATGATTATACTGGCATTTAACAATATACCCACAAAATTTCATAATTAGACTTGGTCAAAATTTCGTCAAAGTTCTGTTTATATCACATTACATGAGATTAGTTCACAAAATGTCAAAAGAAATCATAGCACTCAAACACCGTCGACACCAAAAAAAACCCATTGTTGAACAAACAATCTTGCAGGTGAAGAGTGGTGGAGACGTTTTATGTAGCTCCATATAAGATAAAATGAAAAAAAAATTCAAGATTAAGTTCAAGATTATATACCCATTAAATTTCATGATTATACTTGGTCAAAACTTCGTCAATGTTCTATTTAAATCACATTACATGTGATTAGTTCATAGAATAATGCCAAAAAAAGGCATAGCAGTCAAACCCTCGATGCCATAGACAAAATAATTCACGAGGGATCAAATTTGTACCAGTCACATGTAAATAGAAATGATTACAGTCAAACCCTTAATGCCATACACGTAAATGATTTTTAAACACACCAAAATGCACTCAAACACCGTCGACGCCAACAAAAACCCACTCTTGAACAAACAATCTTGCAGGTGAAGAGAGGTGGAGACGTTACCCGTAGCAGAAGGAAGTCGGAGGACGTCGCCATGGTCGTAGGAGCTCGCGTCGACGGCGGGAGAGAGGAGACAGCCACAAAAAGTCTGGAAAAATCCGTGGGAGATGATGAGTTTAGGGCTTAAAGTTGCCCAACAACCCGCAGTTAGGTTAACTCATACTCGTGGTTTGATGAAGGCATATGGGGCATGTGGTTAACTCATACACGTGCTTTGATGAAGGCATATGGGGCACATGGTTAACATGTAATGTGATGAGGTTGAGATTAAAGTGACCACCTCCTAGTGGACCCACGTGATATTTTGATCGGGCCCACATACAAATGTAACTTGAAATAGGTTAATTGATAATTGTAAATAGGCATTTTTAAAAAAAAACTTTGGATTTATAATGAACGGGTATGGGCGAAATAATGAAGATGTAGGGGACGGAGGTTTAAAAAGACCCTTTTTTAGCACCTTTCACTTTACGGGTTCCACAAGGTGCGTTTTAAATACCCAGAAGCTATTTTTTTCTTTTTAAGGTCCTCACTCACTTACGAAGAAGCCCAATTTTATTTTTTTTAAATCAAACCTATTTTACACCCTGCATGAATGCACGAAATTAACCCTGACCGCTATTAGGGGTTTTCCCCTACCCATAATACATCTATCTCTTATAGATTTTTCCTCTATATATTTTTTTAGGAAGTCTACCATATTTGCATAGCCCAAATTTAAATCTAACACATCTCCCAAAATACATCTAGCTATTTTTTTAAGGAAGTCTAGCATAGTCACATAGCCCAAGTGAGTGTGTAACACATCTCCCAAAATAGATAATGTTGGATCTCTTTGATCTTGGTTGATACATATAAAAATCCTTCCCAAAATTTGGGATTTAGAATAATAATATAAAAGGCTATATGAGCAAATGGAAGCTGGGTAGAAATGTGGAGCACAAAAGCGAGCAATTTCCAATAGATGGAAATGCTAATGGAAAGTCCAAAAGTCTATAGGCTGTATGTGTCACGGGAGCTATAAAGCGTGGAATTAGGCTCGCAATGCACAAATGTTATGAGTTTTATAAATATGCATAGAGGGTCCACATACCTACAAAGTATAGGTATCATGGAAGGTAGGTTACCTAGTAAATTATAAGATTTCAAAACATGCACGTGGTGAGTAAAAGTCTACACATTGGCGGGCGTGGGAAAAAGATTCAAGTCCCCAAAATACATGGGTTAAATACTTGTAGGTACTCTAGATTGAAATGTCCACAAAAGAAAAAGCAATGCGGAAATAGAGCCACATGAGTGAAGTATAGAGGGGGATTGAAGGTAACTTGTTTTAGGGTTCAATCAAATAAAAACTATTTGAAATGCTAGGTATTTCAATTGTAATTTAATTGAACATATGGATAGAGAAGAGGAGGTGAATGAAATTATAAGGCAAGAAGTATATACATGGTGTACTGGTGGATGAATATTGGTTGATGAATTGAGAAGTTTAAAATCATGATGTCTTAGCTTGTTCAAAGATGGAGTCTCTCTTGAATGAACACATTTTTCTATGAATGAGTCTGAATTGAGAAATAAGAATGAATTACAAATATAAGATGATACATTTGTTAAGAAAAATATTTTTCTAAGAGATAAAGAAACATTTGATAACAAACGTGAGAGAAAAGGTACCTACACAACGAAATTTTTAGATATATTGTAAGACAATATGTCTAAAAGACAACATTGTTGCAAAGAGACCAAGAAGGGCCGCTTTCAAGACCACACCTTTGGACACAAAGCCGAGAGATTGGAAAGAGGCGATTCCATGAAGGCATGCTTAATCAATTCCATGAAGGTTTGTTCATTGTATGGTTTGATTTTCTAAATTAATAAAGCACTTTATTGTAAAAAAAAAAAAACATTTGTGTGTGCAAATATGTGAGTAAGAGTGCAAATGAGTTCATAAAGTTGATTTTATAAAACCTCATCCATATGTGTATTCTATTAATGTTTTTTATTGTTATGTTTTATTGCCTTTTGTGGAGTCCCGAGTTGTGCATGCATGATTTGTAAAAGAGAATCTTGACTCCACATACATGGTGGGAAGCATGAATATAGAATTTGGGAGAAAGGGATTAATTTACAAGTTTGAGAAGCATAGATGCTAGCTACACAAGTGTACATGCAAACCAATATGTTTATTTGTGTTGTGAGAAATTGGGAGTTGTAAGCAAGTATACAAAGAGAAAAAGTTGTGCAAGCATGTATAATATATACACCTTTGATAAATTAAGCTTTGGGAAAATAGGAAGTGGAAATGTAAATAAAGTTTACATAGTGTGCATGACTATGTTTAAGTCCTACAAATTCTAGTGCATTAACATAGACTTGGTAAAGTTGTGGGGCAAGAAGCATAAGAGTTATTAGCAAACATTGAGTTGTATTCACACAAAGTGGAAGTTTGTGCAAAAATTTAGTTCATATATAAAACGATAGGGTGTAGAAATCAAAAGATAAATTTTCAAGTTTTAGAGCATGTCTAAGTATAATAAAAATTTGTGTGAAGCCTTAGGCCTTTTATAAATTATGCTTTGCAAATTTCAAGGGATAGATACAATCTAGGCTAACATCACTTTGTGTATAATTGTTAAAGAATTTTGTAATTTTAATGTTGTGTTAGCTAATGGACTTGTGAGGCTGATAAGAAAAACACATACACTTGCAATGATGTTTTTTAAATCTAAAATTTTGTAAATACTTGGTATTTTGTAATTCTTTTAAGATTATTTAACCAACTATACATCTTCTTAACAAATTTTATGAATCCAAATCACCTTTACTTGATGCTTCCTAGATCATTGCACCTTTACTTACACATATAATTATGTGCTTTATTATTAGTGCATATTTTCCTACTTTGCTTCTTGCCACTCACTTTCACATTTTTCTTCCTTATTGTGTTCCTACATTACCAATTTCTTATCATATTATATTATCATATTACATCTCTCCTACCTTATCCATTGTATACTTAATTTCCTATAATAACAACTATCACTCTCCTCATCTACTCTATTTCACATCATAATATTTCTCACTTCCTACTACTCACACTATGCCAATCCTAGTTTCCTTTACTCTATTACCATAGACATATTTTCTTATGTTTATTGTTCCAATGTTTCTTTCCCCCATTTTAATTTTTCTTTTCATTAAAATTTTATATACTATTACTATGTTACTTCCTATACTCAAGCTATGTTACTTCCTATCCACTAATCTATTGCATGTAATATTCATCTTCCTTAATGCTCAAATAGATTACTTTTAAGATCATTTTAATTTATCACATACTTTAGTTAGATGTTATACTATGATTTAATAGTGTATTATTCTTTAAGTTATCTAGTTCTCATGTTATACTATGCACTTTATCACATCTTTCTCTAGATTCTACTTTTGACCACTCACTTTCTCATTTTTTATACCTCGTCATGTTCCTATACTACCAATATCTTACCTTATTTTTTACTCATATAACTCTCTTACCTTATCCATTGTGTACTATTCTTTTACAATAATAGTCACCACTCTCTTCATCTACTTTATTTCACATTATGTACTATCTCTCTCACGTCCTACTACTCACACTATGATAATCCTAATTTCCTTTCTTTATTATCCCATAAATATTCTATTATGCTTATCATGCCAATGTTACTTTCCTCTCATTTCAATTTTCGTATTTGTAAAAATTTTGTATGCTTTTAATTCCTATTCCAATTGTTATATTCCATATATTATTCCTTTCCACTAATTTATTGCATGTAATATTTGTATTTTTGCTTGCTCATATTGAGTACTTTTAATCGCTATTTTAATGTCTTGTATCTTTTAGTTACATGCTATATTATGATTTAATAGCATCTTATTTTTCACTAATCTTGTTCGTTGCCCTTTTATGCCTCTTTTGTGGACAATATTTTATGTTCTATGTTCACTTCTACTACCATTCCCCCTTTTTATAGACCAAGTTCCTATGTTCCTCTTACTACATGTTTAAACTTCCTATTATTATTTGCTCCTCTATTACACGTTCCTATTTTAGTACTACTTTTATACTTCTCTATATGGTTCAATTTAACACGTTCTCATATATGTTATCATCTTAATCTTAATTCTCCCATAACTTGGCATTTCCATTCTCCATCCTTTGCCTTCTCCATAGGGGAAACACTACTTCCATTTATAAGGGAAACACCTTAGTCTATGCTCCCAATATTGCACTATTTTGTTCTTCATCTCTTCATGTTTATTATTATTCTAATATGCATATATAGTTTATAAATCTCAAAACCTAAAATTTGAACCATATATATACATCATAACCCTACAACCCTATATCTCAACCCTAAACCATATAACTTGACCATGTAAGTAAAATCAAAACCCTACATGTTCATATTCCATAAATTAAGAAAGCCTTAGACACTACACGTACCCTATTAAACCAACAAATATCAAAATCTAAATTTCTATCTCAAAATCTTCAAAACTTGAAACCATAAGCCCTAAATCACAAACTCAATATTCATCCTAAACCTAACTCACCCATGTAAACCTCAAACCCTAGAAACCCTATATTCTAGAAACCTTAAAAACTAAAAAATATTATTTTTCATCCTTATGTCTCCTAGAAGAGTCTTTTATTACTCCATCTAATCATTCCCACCTTTTGATATACCTATATATCTCTATTCCATATGCCAAACCACCCAATAGAGTAGAGTGGCACTAAGAGACATAGTATTGAAAGGTCTTGGGTTTATCTAAGGCTCAGTACTTGGAGTATAAGCCCTACATTCATTAGAACCTTTATGGGGAATCCAACTTAGTCAATAATGATAAATCCCAAAAGAAAAAATGGCTCAATGAGAAATATTTGGGGCAATGGTATATAAGAAGAGAGAAGAATGTTAAGAAAAAATAATTAGATGAAAAAATCTCTAATGTACTTTCCTTATTATTCTCGCCTTTGTATCCTTAAAATATACCTCTATGACATCATTTCCAAGGATAAAAGAGGGCCATATTGTTGAATGTTATGTTTGGTGCACCATAGAGGGGGCATAAGAAGAGAGTGATAAATCAACTTGAGCAAAATCAATGAACTCGTAGTTAGAATATATTTTAAAAAATCGAGTATAAAATAATAAAATAAGCATCACAATTTTATACAAATTCAAAGGAGTTCAACAAAAGTATACCTAAAATGTCTCTATAGTAAAATTGGGATGCACAATTGTTCCTATGTGTTGAAATTATCAATGCACTATTAAATTGTTAAGTCAAAAATGTTGTTTAAGATTTGTATTCTACAAAAACATAGTTTTCTTACAAAATACTATGCATGTATTATGACATTATGTATTTGGCCAAAACTC
The DNA here is from genome assembly GCA_007258455.2 of Sequoia sempervirens. Taxonomy (NCBI): domain Eukaryota; kingdom Viridiplantae; phylum Streptophyta; class Pinopsida; order Cupressales; family Cupressaceae; genus Sequoia; species Sequoia sempervirens. The sequence goes on along the minus strand of VDFB02273146.1, from coordinate 219,119 downwards.
TCTTTCAGACAAAATCTCATTTCAATCGAAACCTTTTCAAATTAAAAAAATTTTAGCCAAAGGTACCTAATTAGTAGTAAGTGTGACGGTTTAGCACCCTTTTGATTTTTTGTAAACCATATCTTTCACTCAAGATTTCTCAAATTAGGAACATTTTCAATGAAATATAGAAATGCTCATTTGTAAGTCTTGAGACTAAAATTTGAAAATAAATATTTAAAATATTTTAATTACTTTTATTTTTGGAAAAAATACCACAAGGTCATTCTAATCATACAAATGGCTGATTGGAACTTTAAAATTTTATTAAATTTTATTTTAAAAATTTAAGAAAAAATATTACACTAGAGGAGAGAATCCTTTTTGAAAGGGTATAATTGATTTTTGTTTATGTTAAACAATTAAGTTAGAATGTAGAGGTCCATAAAAAATATTAAGTTTTTAGTAAACTTGGCTTTAAAAAATATACTTATATTTTATTTCTATTCACTAGATATTCAAGTTAGTGAATAAGGGAATAAAGTGAAGTTTACTATATCAAAAGTAGAGGCTTGTTGACCTCATTTACTCTCTTTTTTTCCAATATTTAAATTTTAGTGTCACTTTTATGAAAAAAATCACACAATTAAATCCAAAAAAATCACTTCATCAATATGGAATGTGGAAATATAATGTATTTAATATCTAAATACTAAAAAAAAAAAAAACATAAACTACTCTAGAAAATTCTACATTTCATTATTTTATAGCATTTTTCAAATTTAAAACATGTCACTTTCAAGTGATTCAAGTTGTAAAGTTGGACTAGTGTTGGTCGTTTCCTTCATAAAAAGGTTTGACATGGCTATGAGCTTTCACTCAACAAACATACAATATCCCTACTATATCATTTACAAATGTGCTTGTATTTTAATTTCATGTCAGCTTGTTTACTTTGACATGCATGATTCATGGCAATTCACATGAAAGCCAAAGAGGGGGGCAAAAAATGTAGATGAGAAGTGTAACCCTCACACTTTTCACATTCTTTTTGGACTTACTTTGACCTTTATCCCCAATGTAATAGTCTTGTGTTCAAAATATGTATTGCTATGTAAGAGTTGGCATTGATCATGTTTCTAAACTAAACCTAAATTCTTGCTCCCTAATGATCTAGATCTAATTCTTATCCTCATGTTCCTAGGCTTGAATTGATATCACTTGGGTAACATTGATTTTCAATTAGTGTTTTTGGGTCCAAAATCACAATTCCACAATCCTAGCATGCTAGTCTATCTTCAAGTCCAAGGATATACCTTTGTGAAAATAAAACAAGAACTTATAGATAGAGTGTGAATGATTAAAAAATAATTTCTAAGAGTGGGTATTTTCTTCTTCGCTTTAGGCTTAGTTAGACTTAGAAGGTTGTTCCTAGAGGTATTGTCAATATAATTTATAACCAAGAATGATAAGCCAAACTAATCCTTTGCAATTGTATAGTGTATTCTTAGCCCCAATATTTGTCACGAGGATAAGGACTAATTAACTACATATATAAAAAAAATTCCTAAGTTAATATTGACATTATTTCAATATGCAAGATGAATACATGCAAGACATGATTCTCCTAATAATGGCTATAATAGTTCACTTAAAGTATCTCCTTGTGTTATATCATTAAATCATGCAAGCATACAAAGAATTAACCTACTCCTAGAACGCTAATGGAGTTTGATTTTATATTTCTGATTATTATTGATCATCTACTTGCAAGACTAGTTTCTATTCCAATGGGTTACATAGTCTCATATTGTAAAGGATAACAAGACACATTTGCAAATCACGAAACTAAAATTGAGTACACACACATTAAAGATATAATTCCATGCAATTAACAATAACTTAATAATATATAACAATCCTATAAAATCCATATAAAATAGAAGAATGAAAATCACAAAAGGTTTGAGATGATATTAAAATGTTGTCCAATTCAATAAACCCTTGTTACATTATGTCAAAAAATATGATAGGGGGAAACCTACAATTAGGTTCTAATGATTTCTTAAATATTCACAAACTACCATGAGACATTCAATTATAGACATCATTACCAAATGAAACCCTTTTAATAACTTACAAAATGTATTATCCTACTAAGAAACTTGGCATTCAAAGATTGAAACCCTATACGACCTTTTTGAAACTTACCAACTCTTGACAAGTAAAAATGATCAACCCTTCTTACACCTTGTGACCTAGTATTTATATTACTTTGATTACATGTGTTCAAGTTTCCTTGGAAACATTTTGGAGGTTGCATAAAAAAATTTATACATTGAAGCATTAAACATGAACAAGAACACATGATCCTTTGAAATCCACCTTGATTTGAGTGTAGGGAGAGATTAAAGAAGTGAAAGACATTTTCCTACTCAAATTGGATAGCCTGACATCTTCATGTAGACTAGTGGTGGCTATGTTTTCAACTACAACGTTTATAGCGTTTATCTTCACCTTCTTCATCCACCATTGAAATTTGCAAATGGATCTACATCATGGGGAAGGGCAATAGAATTTGGTAGGATAAGTGTGTTCATACAATTGTACTTGAGGTCAAATTAAACCATTAATGGTACCTTGGGAAGTTTAGATGAGTCAGTGAGGTGTTTGGACTAATTTGTAGGAATTTTATGAGGAAGTGGAGGTTGGAATTGGACATGTTTGTGGAAGATGGAAAGTTGACAAGGAAAGTTATCATGGAGACATAATGAAAGAATGTGGAATGAGGAAGGTGCAAAAATTGGGGTATAGAAGGACATGAGAAAATTAGAAAAGTGGAAAAAAGTCCACAAGAATATTGCAAACATGAGATTATATTACATATTAACCAAATGCTAAGTTTGTTAGGACTTATAAAATTTAGGACTAAAAAATCCAAAAGTCCCCAAGTAGATCCTACACACTATAGATTTATTGTTTAGTGGAGTCTTTTGCAGGATATTAAGAAACATTGAGGTATGTGGAAGAAAAGTGAAAGGCAAGGAAAATGAGGATTTGAGGGACTTAGGGATTTCTAATAAAAAAGGTTAAAATTATAGAAGTCCATTTTTTTTTCAAAAGCACAAAGTGACAAAAAAGAAGAAGAATAAATACTCTCCAAACTTGGAAATTTTTATAGTTTTACAAAATTTAGCACAAGAAAAAATACAGGGGAATGCAAAGAATAACTCTAAACAAAAAATTACCAAGAATGCCCATTAAGAGTAATCATATAACCATTATAGATGATGGGAAACATGTGGGTAAAGCAACAAAGGGAGCATCGAAATTGGGTAACTTTGTAGTTGTTAGATTAGGTCCCAACAAGTGTTACAAGGGTGAACTTGACCCCCATTTTCTAAAGTCAAAATTAATTGTGATCCCAAGTCAACTTGATAAAATATTGTACCATCATTTTATAAATAAGAAAATAGGTAGACACATTTGTATTATGTTTGGCATGCATTTAGTCTTGTTTAAACATAATTGAATTGGTACATAGGGCTTGATAGAAATCAAGACAAGTTGTAGATTCTCCCACTTGATAACAAGCCCTACTCCTGCTTTTAAGCATGACCCAGTCTAGGTACACACAAGTAAACATATTTTTGAAGTGAAAGGACATAGAGGTTAGGGTTGTCATTTTAGAATTAGGGCCAAAAAAGGTGCAGGGTTGAGATGTAAGGATCAAGGCCACTTGTGTGGTCTTGAACCTTGATGAAGGACAATTCATTTCCCAGTTTATCAAAGCCTCATTATTGCAAATTCTAAAGTATGATCATTAAGTGTGCATTTTAGTAGAATATTTGTCATTGCACAAGAGCTAAGATCATCTATCCTTCTTTATCAATTTTAGTATTTATTTTTGTACTTGTTTAGACTCACCTCTTTTATCTAGTTTAATTGTGACATTGAATGCCATAATTGATTTATTAGCTTAGATATTTATTGTAGGGTGCTTTTATCTCTATAATATTTCCTTAACAAATAATATTATATATTCTTTATATTATATTTTATAAAGATTTATTTATAGTTAAATATTTATAGAATAGAAAAAATGCATAACCTAACACTTTTCTAATCTAGTTTTGTGTCACTTTGGTGGATGCCTTGAATGCATGATTCTAGTGAATAATTTAACTATATTAGTGCATTTAGTCTCTCAAGACTTGATCCATCACTTAGACATACCACTTGGCCTTGTTTAAAATTGTTAGACTTATCTCCCAATTGTTCATCCATCGTAGACAACATGATCATTGATGCAATCTTGACCTTTAACTAAAAAAATTAGGATCTAATTTATACCCATTGACATGGGTCCCAAAACTTTAAATTCATGTGTTTATGGTTGTGTATTGAAAGGCATCATCCTAAGTCATTTATGTAAGGATAACACATGATGGTTAATTGAATAAGCATTACCAATAGCATACATTTTCCTCTTATTTTGTAAATACATTAAGTACATCACTCACTCTTTGTCATACATCATCAATAATACACACACACTCTCTCTCCACCTATCCATCTATCTATATATCTATTTATTATGTAGTACCCCTCCATTTATGCTTATGCTTTCTGCTGATGTGTTTTCATATTGTTAGACCTATGATATTTTGATCGCTAGTTTTGAGCGATAGTGGATTATTCTGTGACATGATGATACATTATAATTGCGATGTTTGATTTCTGTTATGCTTTGAGATAGCGTAGATGTTTACTTTCAGTTGATTATTGCTATGTACATGTTTATGATGGACTAATAGCTATTTATTTCGTCAGTTTGCTGTGAAGTGTATTGGTGTGGAGAACAGAATCGCATCACTCGCTTGCGAGTGCCCTGTGATATCTGTGATTTTCTCCGCACGGTGTGTCTGTTTAATGCTTTATATATATATATATATATGTGTATGCATGTTATTGCTTGGTTGCAGGAATTTGCAGGTACATGACACCAACTCCACCTGGGTACTCAGGTCTGAGCGTGTCAAGACTCAACGGATACGTTGATCGGGAGATAGTAGTTTGGTTTATCCTAGCCTAGTCTATAATCCTGGTCTTAGTACTTTGTCTGTTTTTAGTTTGAGTCATAGGTTGTATTGTTATTTTATGTTTGGATAAATCGTTTGAAAAACAAATTTGGTTAATTTTTAATGATAGTTATTGTGTTTTAAATTATTGTTATTTAATTAATGTTTAAATGTGGTAGAAATTTACTTGCTTGATAATTTAATTCATTAATTAGCTTATTTGGTTAAATAGTTGATCTTAAAAAGATTAAACTATTTTAATTAAATAAATTAATTAATTAAATTAAATTATTAAGTGTGTAAATTATATTGCATTTGAAAATTAGAAAATTAAAATAAAAATTAATGCATGTGAATTGAAATTTAGTTTTAAAATTTAAATTAAATAAATAAATTGCATGCAAATATTGAAGGGCAAAACTGCCGAGAAGTTGTTAAAAGATATTTGCAACTTCTCGACAAGTGTGCAAGTTTCATTCATTGGGTTTGTTGAGAAAATTGGTTACGAAGGATATTTTGGATCTCGGGAAAAACAGGGAGGTTGTTCAATTTCCTCACGGGGAAATTATCAGAAGTTTTTGCAAAAAAAAGAAAATTCTCTGTGTAAAAATCCTTATTTCTTAGAAATTGTTATCTCTCTGGTTGTATATTTGTGGAAGATCCCTTGGAGGATCTTGGTGGTTGGTTAAGCTATTTGAGTTTTGAAGATTTTCTTTTGAGGAAGATTTTGGGATTTGTTGTACGGGAAGAGATTAGAAGCTTCAGGCTAAGGCTACAGAGGGTATTCTTCACCACTAAGCGAAGGAAAAACGGGTATTTATCTTGTAAATGTTAATTTATTAGCTTTGAAAAGGGGATATCTCTGTAGAAAGAAAATTAGAAAATTATGCTTTGCTGTGAGAAAAATTAGAAGATTTTAGAAAGCTTCTGTAAAATTTTGGATCTGTTCAAAGTTTATGAGGGAAACATTTGTTGAAAGAGAAAATAAATTTCTGGGCAATTTTGTATTGGTATGGAAATATTGTGTTTATTCTTTTATAAAATCCCTGTTTAAAAATTATTTATTTATTTATTTTTAAATTCCCTGTGATTGCTTCTCTGTTTTAAAAGAAATCCCTTTTGAATTTTCCAGAACCCAAAGAAGCTTTTCTTTATTAAGGATATGAAAATTAATTGTGAATTCGTCGTACGGAATTAAACCCGCAGGCGAAATTCGTCAGAATTTTATTTATATGGCACAATATAAATTTGTTAAATATTTTCGTTTGAATCCGCATAGTAAAATAGAAATTTTCTAAAAAAAAATTAAATCGCGTTTTACATGTACGCGATTGCTATAGGCGGATATTTAAATTAGATTAAATTGTATTTAAAATATTTAAATGTTTAGTTATTTGAAAAGCCATGTATTTTATTAAATGTTAAATGTTGGTTTTGTCAATGTAAATAAATTGCCAGGTGGAAGTTAATAATAAAAATAAATTAAATTAAATTTTGTGCATGAGCAAGGCTGGCAAAAAAATGGAGTTTTTAAAATAATAATAATAATAATAATATGGACAAATGGAAAAATCTGGTGTGGGCAGAAAATGCAAGGTTGTTAATAGAAAATGGTTGTTGGGTTGCATGGAGGAAAAAAGGAAATATAGTGAGTTTTCAAAAAGGTTTTGGAGGGGGATTGTTTTGCTGGAAAAGTTGAGGGCAGTATTTCAGAAATTTATTTTTGAAATTAGGGAGAGAGTGCTGGAAGGTTTGGTGGGGAGAATCTGTCAAAAAGAAGAGGAAAGGAAGAAGAAGGGGAAGCTGGAAACGAGGTACGGAGGAAGGAGCGAAAGCTGTTCGAGGGGCTAATTGAAGCAAGATCTTCATCACATCTCAATAAACAGCAGTCCAGGTTTCACAAAAATCCCTTTTCTTTAATTGTTTAAAAATTTCAATTAAAATCATATTGTTTGGAACAATTTGGAGAGTTTGGGTTTCAATTAAAAATAGGGAAAATTTTGGGTTTCAAATAAAACCAAAAAAAAATAAAAATCTGGGTTTCAATTTGATTTAGGGAAAATCTGGTTTATTTGCAAAAAAATCTGGGGTTTGCACGGCGGGCGTTACAACTTGGTATCAGAGCCAGGTTTGCAAATGCTAGGGTTCAATTTGATTTAGGGAAAATCTGGTTTATTTGCAAAAATCTGGGTTTCAATTTGTTTTAGGAAAAATCTGGTTTATTTACAAAAATTGGGGTTTCAAATGGATATAGGAAAAATCTGGTATTTACAAAAAAAAAACCTGGGAAAATCTGCTGTCTTGAAGGGATGGGGAAATATCTATTATTTGCTTCAAATTTTATTGTCCTGAAGAAATTTTATTTCTTCTCTGTGAATTTGTATTTTTCTGTATAAATTTATTGATGGAATTATATTTCTTCATTGGAATTTCTAGTTTATACAATGCCCTGGTTATCTAGTGATATATATATATATGTATATATATATTATATGTAATGTAAATTTCAATTCATTTTTTCCAGTTGTGTTATAGTTCTGGAAACTGGTTTTATATTTATTTATTTTTATTTTAGGGCCGAACTGGTCAGCGTCCGTCCCTGTTAAGGACGGAATTGTTATTTTAAAAACAAAATGAAAATTTTTAAAAAAATTGCATATATTAAAAATGTATATATAAAATTTTTAAAAAACAAATTTTTGTTTTTTAAAGGGGCTGGGAGGGGCGGACTGGCCGACCCCCCCCGTACCCCTGTGCGGCGGTTAAACGCTGCCGCACATCAGTCTTTAAGACTGCTGTGTGCGGCAGCCTCGACTGCCGTGCACAGCAGTCCTAAGGACTGCTGTGCGCAGTCCTTGCTTGGACTACCGTGCGCAGTCCATGCAAGGACTGCGACGGCAGTAGCTTTATTTTAATTGTTTTGTTTTTTTATTGTTTATTTAATTAGTTTATATTTTAAATTAAAATTATAAAACTTTACACATATGTTTATTCCGTTTTTTATTTATTAATTTCAGTTTAAATTTAAGTTGTATAAATTGATATATATATATATATGTTTATTTGTTTAATTTATATATATATATAATATAGGATGAATTATATTGTATTTATTTGCATTGCAATAAATAGATGGTAAATTAAATGGTTCTTTCATAGAAATATAATTGTTTTGGAAATAGAATGTTAATGAACTTAATTGATCGTCGCTTTTTACGGAATTAATAATTAATCATGAGAAAATCGTAATGCTCCTTGTCTTATCTGCTTGAGTAGAGATGTCATAGTGTTTTGAGTTCATCGAATTATGCGTAGTTTCATTCTGCTTTTGTGTTGGCTTTAATGTCGATGTGGGAACCCGGTTGTTGGCTTGAAACCTTTGTTCCAGAGGCTGGTTTATTTTTTGGGATGTTATTCTCGTTTTGAATTTATCTTTAGAGTTGAAAGCTTATGGTTCATGTTTGGAAGGGTTGAACGGTATTGTTAAGTCTTTCGGTTATGAGTTTTGCGAGAGGGTTAGTGCCTCGCTTGTTCTTGCTTTGGTATCATGCTTATTTGTGGAGGTTCAACCCTTGTCTTGTTTCAATTTACTGTTAGGGGTCTTAGGGAGAGTGGCTCTTCGTGGGGGCTGGCGCCTCGGTTAAGAGGAAGTGCACAGGAGAACCCACGAAGAGTAGTTAAACAAGTGATAACTTAAAAATAGAATTAGGGGGATGGGTAGTAAACCACTCAAGATAAAAGAAATTGGATTCCTCATCTATGCATTAGGGCTATCATAGACTAATGATAGATTGAGAAGGCCGTGGTCGGCAAAGTCATAATCTCGTCCTCATGAGAGGTTATTGGCTCCGCACGAGCTACCTTATGGTGCCGGCGCCTCAAGTAGGAGGAAGAGCCAGGAGATCCATAGATGGGTGCCGGCGCCTCAAGTTGGAGGAAGAGCCAGGAGATCCCATGAGAGCTGTGCGATGACACTCTCCACTAGACTTCCTATTTGCCTTGTTGTTTTTGCCTCTGGAAATGTATTTTGGACTTGGATGTTGTATCAGTTTCCTTAGCTTTGTACTCTTATTGTTGATTCGGATTCTTGTGTTCGCGATTATGAGTATACTTTGGTGATTTGATATTGTCATTGCTTGGTGTAATTGTACTCTCTGAATTTGTATTTGAGTTTGTACTTTGTTGTCATGGAGTCAGTTTGACAGTCATGGTCGAGTTAACTTCATTGACACCTCTGAGCACGGGGGGTGGACCTACGGGTACCACATGGTTGGGTGGAACGTGCACCTTACTCCGTTGGGTCCCCAGTTTGATCATGGCATCAAGAGCTTCATGGATGGAGAGCTCGTGTTTGGATACTTATGCATATTTCAACATTGTATATTGTAAAATTTGTATTGTAAAAACATCCCTCAATGTTGTGAGGTGATCATTTGTAAAATGTAACTAATATTTGAACTACCTCATCAGATGGATGAGTATTGTATAAATATCAAACGCAATGTATTGAAAAAACATGTTTATAACTTATACTATCTTGAATGGAATCCAATGTAATGTAATGTTTATTTTGATATTTATGTTAATGTTATTAATATGTGCAATGCGAAATACTTAAGTCACTTATGGAAACTCAAGGTAGTGTAACGTCTAGTAACTTAACGAATGTTTGCAATTAATTAAATTAATAATTAAACTTAAAAAATAAATTATTACACCTTTATTACACAATTGCAACATTCTTAGGTTATTAAGACGGGGCATTACAAATTGGTATTAGAGCCAGGTTACAAACACTGGACGCTCTGGGTAGTCACGAGCCCATTAGGTTGACCTAGTACGTAGTGTCGCAACTGATAACCTTGGTTGAATAGTATCTAAGACTCGTTATTGTTATGTGTAGAAACATGCCTAGGCGAGGAGGAAGAGGTCGTGGTAGAGGTCGAGGTGGAGGCCGAGGACCAATCCCTCAGGTTACTCCCCCTCCTAGCCCTCACCACAGTGATCAGGAAGAACAGATGGGTCAGAGAAATGAGGGACAAAATCCCAAACAGTCAGCAGTAGAGGGTTCTCAGATACGTCCATTATTAGAGGAGGTACTAGCTCGTCTTGGACCTAGACAGGTAGATGAGCAGGAGGTTGTCAGAGAGAGAGATAGATCTCCTAGGAGAGTAGAGGACACAGTACATCAAGATTCTATCATTGCAGGTCATATGAGGGATTTACTGAGAGCACGTCCCCCTACCTTTGATGGTACAGGAGGTGGCTTAGAGGTTGAGACTTGGCTACTAGATTTGGGTAGATGCTTCGCCATGCACTCTTACGGTAGCAATACCCGTGCCAGATGTGCTATTATGCACTTGAGAGGATTCACATCTACTTGGTGGCGCTTAGAGGAGCAGAAGCTCCATTTGGATATTGGTTCTGTGTCTTGGGAGATGTTTCTCGAGAGGTTTAGAGCACGATTCCTATCGGAACACTGGAGGCAGCGTAGGGCTAACGAGTTCCATGATCTACGTCAGTTGGCTCTTTCTGTAGAGCAATATGAACGTAGGTTTTATGAACTTAAGTAGTATGCTAGTATTGGCGATGATGAGCCTATGCTAGTACAACACTTTATCAGGGGTTTAAACGCCCGCATCAGTGGTGGTGTCTGAGTCTTTGAGCCAAAGACTATGGAAGTCACGGTGTAGAAGGCTCGCATTTTAGAGGAGAACCTTATTATGGCATTAGGTGGGCATACAGGAGTGCAGATTGGGAGTGCTCCTGCAGCAGGTTTTAGTCTACGGGGTGGACAGGCACAGACAGGTGGTTCTTCTAAGAACCAACAGACACCCACAAAGGGTGGGCAGCAACAACAACAACGAACTCCTCAAAAGAACAATAACCCTCAACCACAACAACAAAACAGTCCTCAAACAGGAAAGGGTCGAAACTGGTGGCGCAACAAGCGCAATAGGTAGGATCAGCCTGCGCAGAGTGCTCAGTCTACCCTCAGTAGGGGTAGTTTTCAGCAATCCAATGCACCTTCGAGTGGCAGAGGATTCAGTAGAGGCATAGGTTGTTATTCATGTGGACAGCATGGACACATAGCTAGGCAGTGTCCGATGAGAGGTTCTATTGGTTATGGGCCTCGACCTACAGCTTCAGAGCCTATGGTGGGAGATGCAGGACGAGCACATACTGTATATGCTGTGGTTAATGACCGCCAAGCCGATCACCAGAACACGGTGGTCGAAACTTCAGGTAAGTTACATGGTGTTAGTGTTTCTATACTTTTTGATTCTGGAGCCACTGACTCCTTTATTTCACTGACCATTGTAGACCGTTGTGGTCTTGTGGCGGTAAAGCAAGGTGGTAAGTGGCAAGTTGAATTCGCCTCAGGGGTGAAAGTAGCAGTAGAAAACTTAGTACATAATTGTGAATTTAAAATTGGTACGTTAACTACCTTAGTAGATTTATATGTTACACCCTTAGGATCGTACGACATAGTACTAGGCATGGATTGGTTAGCATCTTATCATGCTGTAATTGATTGTCGACTTAAGACAGTTAGTTGCATTAATGATTTAGGTGCGAAAGTGGAAATCGTAGGTATTCATAGACCTATCTCTTTGTGGATGATATCTGCTATGCAATTAAAGAGATGTCTTCGTCAGGGATGTCAACTGTTTGCAACAACAGTTACTGATTTGGAAGAGGGTGAGAGTCGAGAGGTATCTCTAGATGATCATCCTATTCTTAGGGATTTCACTGACGTGTTTCCCGATGACATTCCTGGAATGCCACTGAAGAGGGATATTGACTTTAGGGTTGATCAAGTTCCTGGAGCTGAACCTATATCTAGAGCTCCTTATAGAATGACGACTCAGGAGTTAGAGGAACTTCATATTCAGTTAGAAGAACTTTTAGAAAAGGGTTTCATTCGTCCAAGTGTTTCCCCTTGGGGAGCACCTGTCATCTTCGTAAAGAAGAAGGACGGATCTCTTAGGTTGTGCATTGACTATCGTCAATTGAACAAGGTAACGATTAAGAATCGTTATCCTTTGCCTAGAATCGATGATTTTTTGATCAAATTAAGGGAGCTAATGTGTTCTCTAAAATCGATTTGAAATCCGGTTACCATCAATTGCGTATAGCTGAAGCAAACATCCATAAAACTGCTTTTCGAACTCGATATGGGCACTACGAATTCACAGTAGTACCATTTGGGTTAACAAACGCACCATCAGTATTCATGAGTTTAATGAATGGTGTTTTTCGCACATACCTTGATCATTTTGTCCTGGTATTTCTCGATGATATTTTAGTTTATTCGAGGAACATCAAGGAACATGAAGAACACTTGAGACAAGTTTTGCAATGTTTAAGGGAAAATCAATTGTATGCGAATCTGAAGAAGTGTGACTTCTTTCAACCTGAAATAAAATACCTTGGACATGTAATATCTGGAAAAGGTATTGCTGTGGATCCTTCTAAGATTCAAGCAATTGTAGATTGGCCCGCACCTACTAATGTAGGTGAAGTTCATAGTTTTATGGGTCTAGCTGGTTACTATAGGCGGTTTGTAGAGGGATTTTCTAGGATCGGTCATCCTATTACTTCTCTTCAAAAGAAAGGGAAGAAGTTTGTTTGGACAGAACAGTGTCAGTTGGCTTTTCAGACTCTTAAAGAAAAGTTAACTAATGCGCCTATACTCATTGTTCCTGATCCTACTAAGGATTTCGTAGTGTGTACAGATGCATCCTTAGAAGGTTTGGGAGCAGTCTTAATGCAAGATGGGCGTGTGATTGCTTATGAGTCTCGCAAACTCAAAGATCACGAATTAAACTATCCTACTCATGACCTAGAACTAGCTGCAGTTGTGCATACATTAGTTCGTTGGAGACATTTCTTATTAGGTCATCGTTTTGAACTTCATACTGATCACCATAGTTTGCAATACATCTTTACGCAACCTAACTTGAATGCTAGGCAAAGACGGTGGATGGAGTTCTTGTGTGAGTACGATTTTGAAGTAAAATATGTTCAAGGCAAGGAGAACGTAGTGGCTGACGCTCTTAGTCGACGTCGACATGAGATTTCTGCTACTACTCTTGAAGTAGATTTGAGAGGTCAAATAGTAGCTGCACTTCCTACTGATAGATTATATCAGGAAGTGAGGTCGAGATTGAATCGGGTAGACCTTTAGAAGGTCGATTTGCAGGGTATGTCCTAGAATCGGATGGTATAATACGACATTTAGGTCGTATTTATGTACCACATGTTGAGAGTCTTCGTACATTAATCATGACTGAAGCTCATCGAGCTTCGTATTCAGCTCATCCAGGAGTCAAGAAAATGCATGCCGATCTTCGGCAATTGTATTTCTGGCCTGGTATGAAACATGATATTGCTGACTACGTATCGAGATGTCTTGAATGCCAGCGAGTTAAAGCTGAGCATCATCATCCTGCTGGATTATTGCAGCCACATCTCATTCCCGAATGGAAATGGGATATTATATCTGTTGACTTTATTGTAGGGTTACCTACGTCATCACGTCGACATGATGCCATTATGGTAACTGTTGACCGTTTGACTAAAGTAGCTCACTTTTCACCTGTACGTTCATCTTATAACGCTTCATCCGTAGCTAGGATATTCATGGAGGACATCGTTAGATTGCATGGGATTCCTCGTAGGATTATATCGGATAGAGATCCTGTATTTACTTCAGCCTTATGGACTTCATTACAACATGCTTTAGGTACACAGTTGAACTTTAGTTCAACGTATCATCCTCAAACTGATGGTCAAACTGAAAGAGTTAATCAAATATTAGAGGATATGCTTAGAATGTACGTAATGGACCAACAGTCTCGTTGGGAGGATTATTTGTACTTAGTAGAATTCGCTTACAACAATGGATATCAGAGTTCCATAGGTATGCCACCATTTTAGGCATTATACGGTCGTCCTTGTCGAACTCCGCTAAGTTGGGATGGACTAGAGGATAGAGTGCTACTAGGACCTGAGATGCTTCGAGACATGGAGTAGCAGGTTGACCGTATTAGAGAACATCTGATAGCAGCTCATGATAGGCAAAAGAAATATGCCGATGCGCATAGGATAGATCGACAGTTTGCTGTAGGTGATAGAGTGTTTCTTCGAGTGCGACCGTGAAAGAGTCCAATCCGTTATGGAAAAGGCTCTAAGCTTGCGCCTCGATTTGTTGGACCATTCGAGATCTTAGAGAGAATTGGTCCCGTGGCCTATCGACTCGCCTTACCACCCAGTTTATCTCGTATTCATGATGTTTTTCATGTATCAGTTCTTAGACAATATCATCCCGACATATCTCATGTACTTGATTGGAATGCGTTACAAGGTAGAGGACGGGCAGCTGGCTTTGGAGCCTGTGGCCATTCTACAGCACCGGACGCTCAGTCTCAGGGGTCGAGACGTTGATCAGGTGAGGGTCCAATGGGATCCTAGCTATGAGGCTTCAGCTACCTGGGAGGATGCGACACGCATGAGGGAACTTTATCCCTATTTGTTTGCAGGCTTTCAGGAGCAAACCTGATCCTAGGGGGGGAGGATGTAGTACCCCTCCGTTTATGCTTATGCTTTCTGCTGATGTGTTTTCATATTGTTAGACCTATGATATTTTGATCGCTAGTTTTGAGCGATAGTGGATTATTCTGTGACATGATGATACATTATAATTGCGATGTTTGATTTCTGTTATGCTTTGAGATAGCGTAGATGTTTACTTTCAGTTGATTATTGCTATGTACATGTTTATGATGGACTAATAGCTATTTATTTCGTCAGTTTGCTGTGAAGTGTATTGGTGTGGAGAACGAAATCGCATCACTCGCTTGCGAGTGCCCTGTGATATTTGTGATTTTCTCCGCACGGTGTGTCTGTTTAATGCTATATATATATATATTTGTATGCATGTTATTGCTTGGTTGCAAGAATTTGCAGGTACATGACACCGACTCCACCTGGGTACTCAGGTCTGAGCGTGTCAAGACTCAACGGATACGTTGATCGGGAGATAGTAGTTTGGTTTATCCTAGCCTAGTCTATAATCCTGGTCTTAGTACTTTGTCTATTTTTAGTTTGAGTCATAGGTTGTATTGTTATTTTCTGTTTGGATAAATCGTTTGAAAAGCAAATTTGGTTAATTTTTAATGATAGTTATTGTGTTTTAAATTATTGTTATTTAATTAATGTTTAAATGTGGTAGAAATTTACTTGCTTGATAATTTAATTCATTAATTAGCTTATTTGGTTAAATAGTTGATCTTAAAAAGATTAAACTATTTTAATTAAATAAATAAATAAATTAAATTAAATTATTAAGTGTGTAAATTATATTGCATTTGAAAATTAGAAAATTAAAATAAAAATTAATGCATGTGAATTGAAATTTAGTTTTAAAATTTAAATTAAATAAATAAATTGCATGCAAATATTGAAGGGCAAAATTGCCGAGAAGTTGTTAAAAGATATTTGCAACTTCTCGACAAGTGTGCAAGTTTCATTCATTGGGTTTGTTGAGAAAATTGGTTACGAAGGATATTTTGGATCTCGGGAAAAACAGGGAGGTTGTTCAATTTCCTCACGGGGAAATTATCAGAAGTTTTTGCAAAAAAAAGAAAATTCTCTGTGTAAAAATCCTTATTTCTTAGAAATTGTTATCTCTCTGGTTGTATATTTGTGGAAGATCCCTTGGAGGATCTTGGTGGTTGGTTAAGCTATTTGGGTTTTGAAGATTTTCTTTTGAGGAAGATTTTGGGATTTGCTGTATGGGAAGAGATTAGAAGCTTCAGGCTAAGGCTACAGAGGGTATTCTTCACCACTAAGCGAAGGAAAAACAGGTATTTATCTTGTAAATGTTAATTTATTAGCTTTGAAAAGGGGATATCTCTGTAGAAAGAAAATTAGAAAATTATGCTTTGCTGTGAGAAAAATTAGAAGATTTTAGAAAGCTTCTGTAAAATTTTGGATTTGTTCAAAGTTTATGAGGGAAACATTTGTTGAAAGAGAAAATTAAATTTCTGGGCAATTTTGTATTGGTATGGAAATATTGTGTTTATTCTTTTATAAAATCCCTGTTTAAAAATTATTTATTTATTTATTTTTAAATTCCCTGTGATTGCTTCTCTATTTTAAAAGAAAACCCTTTTGAATTTTCCAGAACCCAAAGAAGCTTTTCTTTATTAAGGATATGAAAATTAATTGTGAATTCGCCGTACGGAATTAAACCTGTAGGCGAAATTCATCAGAATTTTATTTATATGGCACAATATAAATTTGTTAAATATTTTCGTTTGAATCCGCATAGTAAAATATAATTTAAATAAAAATAAAATTAAATCACGTTTTACATACGCGATTGCTGTAGGTGGATGTTTAAAGAGAAGGTTTATTTTTTGTTTTAAAAAATTTCAGTATGAAAGGGGAGGGCCGAAACCCTCCCCATTATTTACAGTGGTGGGCGCAGCCCACCAAGGCTGCGTCCTTCCCATGGGAAGGCCGTGGGAGCCTTACCCTGCATTAGATGAAACTTAAACAAAATTTTATATTGCGAAATTTAATGTATGTTTATTAAATTCAGGTTTATGTATATAGTGCGGATTTTTATATATCATTTATTAAATCCGATATATATACATATAATATGAATTCGGATTTTTATTTAATATACATATATGTGTGTGTGAATGGATTTTTATTAGGTAAGTTAATATAATTCTTTTATATATATATTTAACATATATATATATATATATATAGAGAATAATAATTGTTAAGGTTTTTAAAGAAAAGAAGAGTAATTCTAATATTTTGAATATAAATCTATTTTCTTTAAATTAAGTTGTATGTGAAGATTAATATTGAGAAATTATAGAATAAATATATAGAGAATTTGTCAAAATCAGAAAGATAGATTAAATTAAGTAGTTATTTTTCTTGATTATTGAAATAGATCTTTTAATTAAGATGATTTTAAAATATGTTGTTTTCAAATTGATGCATATGGATTTAATATATCCAAAAGGTAGATGCGTATTTCATTTAATGGCTTAAATTTTGTATTGGGCAAATGGGGATTGTTTTTATGTGTTATTAAGTCTTCCAGATGTAATTTTTTTTTCTCTCTTGGGAAGTCGAATTTACTATGGTTTCTTATGTTTGAACAAACTAGGGAGTGCACTGTAATTTTGTGAACGAAATTGAGACATTCATTGTGGTAATTCTGGTAATTATGTGTTGATTTTTTGTGCAGTTTGTCGACCCTAGATAAAAAACCAGTATAACCTTGTTATGTTTAGGGGAGTGGCTATTTGTAAGGGCCGACACACAAAGTGGTGTCAGGGTAACTTACAAATAGTTAATAACTCAGTGATAACTAAATGACACATTAGTTAGATTAAAACTCTTAATAAGATATTTTGCCTCTCTTATGACTTTTGAGCTATTTTAGTCATGAGTATAAGATGAGAAGGCCTGGAAAGGCAAATCGAAGTCTTGTTTCTTCAAGAGACATTCGATTCCACAATAGTATGCAATAGGGGCCGGGTTTCGTAAGAGGTTACCAGGGTAACCCAAGGATTGGGGGCCGGAACCTAGGAAGAAACACCAGGGTAACCTTTGCAACATTGTGATGACACTCCACCTAGAATAACAGTTAACCTTGTATTTACATTACAATCAATTGTCTTAATCTGGAAGCAATGTAACCAATAGTTTGTTGTGTACTAGTGTCTAGGGTTAGTAGGTTGGGTCTAGGTAACCTTATTACTATCTCCTAGCACGGGGGGTGGACCTACGGGTACCACATGGTTGGGTGGAACGTGCACCTTACTCCGTTGGGTCCCCAGTTTGATCATGGCATCGAGAGCTTCATGGATGGAGAGCTCGTGTTTGGATACTTATGCATATTTCAACATTGTATATTGTAAAATTTGTATTGTAAAAACATCCCTCAATGTTGTGAGGTGATCATTTGTAAAATGTAACTAATATTTGAACTACCTCATCAGATGGATGAGTATTGTATAAATATCAAATGCAATGTATGGAAAAAACATGTTTGTAACTTATACTATCTTGAATGGAATCCAATGTAATGCAATGTTTATTTTGATATTTATGTTAATGTTATTAATATGTGCAATGCGAAATACTTAAGTCACTTATGGAAACTCAAGGTAGTGTAACGTCTAGTAACTTAACGAATGTTTGCAATTAATTAAATTAATAATTAAACTTAAAAAAAAATTATTACACCTTTATTACACAATTGCAACATTCTTAGGTTATTAAGACGGGGCATTACATATCAATTAGGATGCGTTGTCAATGCACATCTTCAAAGTACACTCTTTGGTACATTTTGACATTGACTTGCATTTACACAATAATCTATTAATGATAATCATATTCACTACCACTAGCATCTCAACATTCATTACCAACCTCTTATATTTTATTTATTGTTAATTCAATCAAGAGGCTTGGAAAAGAGGAGGCTGAGGTTTGAATTGTGCATTGGTGGCACTATGACTAGATTAATTACTAACTAGGAATAGGAAGATCCAAAATTTTCAACAAGGGAAAGTGGCTTGTTAGGAAGATCAAGATGATTTGTCCTGAATATACAAGGTGCAAGAAAGGGAAGATAAAGAGAAAGGAATTGAAATGGTAGAGAAAGTTGATGCCTAGTTTCCTCCACACCCTTATTGATCGAGATACAAGGAAGTCTTAAAATTCAATTCTTGTACAACAAATTCTTTAGTGCTCTTTAGTACCACCTTGATTTTCCTTGCATTGGATAACATCAAACACACATTTCTTTGTAGGTATTAGAGACATAATTTTTACAAAAGACAAAATCATGAATCTATATAACAAGATTATTGATTTTAGATATGACCATATATCTGAAAGTCGACTTTGCTATTGCCATTTTGTCATGCCACTTAGCTACCTAAGATTTAGTCATCTCAATCTTTAGATACATAATCCATTACTGAATCTCAATTGTTAGTGTTCTATCATGACATTCATCAAATAAAATTCGTTCAAAATACACAACCTATTTCAATTTTAACATATATTTATTTATGCTTAAGAGTACTTTTGAACTTGTGTAAAAATTCTTAACATCAACATTTTAAATCACACTACATGATCCATCATATTTTTTTTACACTTTTATTTATATCGTACCCCCCCATAAACTGTAGTGCGCCTCATAAGTTCTTTTTTCACGTGACCAATGATGCCGGCGTGACATACCCTCCGGTACCACAGGGAGGGGGGAGACTAGACCTCGGGACCTCTTGCCTCCAACATGATGCTTTAGCCAATCGAATTAGCCCCCATACCCCATATCTTCTCTCTTTTAAATATTTATATAAAAAATATAATATTTTCCTCTCCATATTAATTTAAGATAGAGTTCCACCAATTGATTTTTCACCAAAATTCATTCTCTCTATTTATTGCTCTTTTACCCAAATTTCTTCTCAACCATTAATTAGTCTTCCAACAAATCTCATAAAAGAATTCCTTTTAAATGAGGTTATTTATTGCATCCTTGCTTTTCTCCACATACTCATAATGTGGGGAATAGGTTTGTTAGGTCATAGTTGGAGTAGGCCCTCCACAAGGTCCACTTTGCACATGCTGACCAACCCTCATAAAACCGTTTTATATACGTAAAAGATCATCAGTGCTCACGCAAGAGAATGAATTAAGCTTTATTAAAAAGGTGTACAAAAGCCATTAGAAACAAGGCAAATGGACTTTGCAATCCATTTCCCAATTATTAGCTTTGTTTGTATTTGCACGTTATTAGGGTGGATTTAACATTCTCATTATAGCTATTTAATATTTGTTTGGGGTCCACATTTACCTGGATTACCGGCCTCATAATGTCCACTTGGCCCGGCCCACTTCCCGGCACTGAAACTTCCAAAGAAATCAAGTACGGTAATAAATGTAGTTTATTATTTTAATCGGGAAACTAATTGGCGGCAATTATTTTAGTCGGGAAATTTTTGTCAGCGACTGTCTACGGTATCCCATGCATATGCTTCGCAATATTCAACTGAGCAGAACCTCTGAGGTTTTGCAGACCGAAAAATAAAATAAAATAAAAATTCTGCATGCACAACAGTAATGGTACTACTATAAATGAGAATGGGCTGGAAATAAGAAACCCTAGTTTATTTGTTTAAAACCATAGAAGATCTGGAGTGGATTGCAGCTGTAGCTCTGCAATGCTGGCAGTCACATCGGCCATTAAAGTCTGCATTCAATGATATAGTTTTTTATCGCTTTCCTTACGGAATTCGGCTTTCTAAGGTACGTTTTGGTTTTATGTCTCTGGAAAATGAATGAATGGTGAGTTGAATAATAGGTTGGAGTAAATGAAGCGTAGGATGACGAGGCTTTAGTGTAGAACAGGAGATTCCTTAGAGTTGTTCTTGTGGAATATGGTGAGTTGAATGATAGGTTGGGAGTAAATGAAGCGTAGGATGACGAGGCTTTAGTGTAGAACAGGAGATTCCTTAGAGTTGTTCTTGTTGGAATATGTGCATTTTGGTTACTTGTCTGAAAGAACTGTTTGAGAGGAAATGGAGTGAAAATGGTATGTGTTTAGTCTGAACATTGTCTTTTGTTGGGAATGCATTTTCATTATTTTCTCTGAAACAAGTGTTTGAGTGCAAGTGATGCAGAGAATAGTGTCCATTTTAGTCTAAAATACAAGATATTTCGAAATGTTCATGTAAATAGGCGTGGAAGAAATGTTTAAGAGCAAATAATGGGAAAATTAGTTTGGTTTTGGTTTAAGACAGCAGTGTTTAAGTGTTGTTAACGTCTGGAATGAATGTTTTTTTCTTATTTCTCAGAAGCCAGTATTTGAGAGCAAATGTTTGGAAGAAGAATGTAAAACAACAGAGATTTCAATTTGTTCGTGTCCGAAAGGTGCAAGTTTCATTATTTCCGTGAAAGAGGTGTTCGAGAGCAAATAGTGGCAAGAATAGTGAGGACACAGCTGTAGATATTTCCAGTTGGTTATATCTGGAATGTGTGCATTATTATGATTTATCTGAAACAAGTGTTTGAGAGAAAATGGTGTGAAGGTTAGAGGGGATTTTGTTTAAAACAGCAGATATTTTAAGTTTATTGAGTTCGGAAATGTGTGCATTAAGTATTTGAAACAAAAGTTATCCGAATGTCAAGGTGCATTTGCATTGTGTTTTCTGGAAAAAAAGCGTCTGAGGCAAAGGATGCAAAGAACGGTGAGGATTGTTATTGAAGTATGAAATATACGTGTTATAGACAAAATGGCCAAGAAAATCAAAGTAAATTTTCGTTGCATTTTCTGAAAAAAATTGTTTGAGAGCACAGAATGCAAATAGTGTGGAGTTCTTAGAAATCGATAGTTATTTCAAGTTATAAAATTCTGAAATAAGTCATTTCAAGTTTTAGAAGCATGATTTGCTAGGAAAAGAGTATTTTTGAGCACCAGGCCTGTGATATCTGGTATTTGGTCAGGTTTGAGGGTTGAAATGTTTGCAATTTTACGGGAAGCTGGCGAGATAGAAGAATGTCAAAGAAACTGAGAGCCCTTTTTTCAAGTTCAGAAAACTTTTCCTTGAGAATTTCTTTGAGAATTTATGAATTCTCCTTTGGGTTTGCAAACTAGGAAAAATCGTCGAGCTACGACCATTTATGGTGCACTAGGTGAATTGCAACTGTTTCATTATATTCAGAGAGTTTTATAGTGAGTAGTAGTTAGGTAGGGCGTTACTGGTGAGTGTACAGAGAGTGTTGGCCAGGATGTTATAACAGGATATTTATGAAGATGCCCAGCTCAGCTGTACGTGAAAGAACACCTTACACCATCTCAAGATATGTACGTTTGACTGCATAGTATTTGTCTTTGACCAATTACTTTTATACTGGCGAGTTCACAATCTTCACCGATTATTACAGTGAGTTTCGATTTATGCATTATTTGTTTTTGAGGCGGGTAAGCTCAGGGCTCAAAGGCTAAACCAGGCTTATTGGGAAACTCAAGTTCAAAGCTTGGCTGAGGAGAAATTCTCCAGCAGGGTAAACACAGTACTGTCTCTCACCAATTACATTGTGACTGTCTAGTTTGCAATCTTAAGTGAATTATTGCAGTGAGGTTATATTTATCCATCAATTGATTTGAGGTGGGTAGGCTCAGACCTCAAAGGCTAAGTCAGGCTTATTGGGAAACTCAAGTTCAAAGTTTGGCTGGGGAGAAATTCTCCAGCAGGGGAAACACAGTAAGCATTGACAGACATGCGTTCCCCATGAGCTGAATTATCCTTAATGGTAGGAGGATCCTGCTAATGGCTAAAATCCAATATAGCCCCACTTTTGATTGGGCCTTGGTCACAAATTTGTCGGGTATTAAGCAAATGTTTAAGGTGAAGGTTGGGCTTCTAATGCTGTAAATGTAATAATTTGTCGGGTATCTGTTGTAATGGACAGAATGAAGACTTTTACACTAATGGGTATTGTAGCTTTTGTTTTCTGCTTTGGGCTTGGGATGGCTCAAGTCCTTTCAGAGGATGCACTGGTACTTCTTGAATTTAAAAAAGGGATCTACAAAGAACCTTTGGGGCATGTTCTTAGCTCATGGGATGAAAAATCTGCGGCCTTAAATGGCTGTCCAACATCATGGTATGGAGTTGTGTGCAGTGATGGGTTCATCACTGGAATTGAGCTCAGCTCACTGAATATTGCAGGAGATGTTAAGCTTGGAATTTTCAGTAAGCTTAAAAGGCTGCAGAATTTGTCATTGTTTAATAATTCTCTTACAGGGAATCTTTCCGCAGAATTGGAGACTTTAGGGTCCATTCAGTATATTGATCTGTCAGACAATTTATTTTATGGGTCTATTCCAGGGGAAATTGGCAGCTTGCAAAATCTTCAGAATTTGTCGTTTGCTGGCAACAATTTTACTGGAATTATTCCCGATTCAGTGGGTGAAATGAGCTCGCTTCTAAATCTTGATTTGAGTCGAAATTCATTGTATGGACGAATGCCAACTACTTTGTCAAACTTGCAACATTTAGTTTCTCTCAATTTGTCATCGAACAAGCTTAGTGGAGGAATTCCGGCGGGTTTGGAGAAGTTTACGAATTTAAAGAACTTAGATTTACATCAAAATCAGCTATCTGGACAGATTGAGAGTTCTTTAATGCTTCTGATGAGTGCAGAGTACATTGATCTGAGCTGCAACTTGTTTTCAGGACCGCTTCCTTGGAAAATGCAAATCATAGCCAGCTTAACACAGTCACTCTGGTATTTGAATCTCAGCAACAATAGATTTACTGGACTGTTACAATCTGATGATAGCATACCTTTGTTTGACAGCCTAAAGGTTCTAGATATAAGTAGCAATCAGCTGACAGGGGAACTTCCTGCTTTTCATTTTGTTTATGCACTCGAGGTTTTGCGCTTGAGCAATAACCAATTTTCTGGCTTTGTACCATTTACACTTTTGGCACAAGATTCTTCAGTCTTGGTTGAATTGGATCTTAGCCAGAACAATCTTTCAGGTAAATGTACTAAACAGCCATTCTAATGCCTTGTATTAAGATATTAATCTGTCCAGAGCATTTAACATTGTATTCTCCTGTCTATTAATCTGTTTAGATGTTCAGTTTGTAATTTGGGCTGTTTATATTCCTTTATTTTGCAATGTGTAGTCTCAGTCCATGCATTTCAATCTTTTATTTGCTAATTGTGTACTGCCTAATTCGTGTACATTATGAGTTCAATTTTTCATGAATTTCTGCACACCGGAGTTTCTATTGGTCAAGTGATGGAAGAATGGCATATGGCATATGCCACATGCTTTCATTCAAATATTCTGTTGGTCATATAATTTTTTCTTTTCTTTTGCAGGTCCACTTGGTGTAATTACATCAACTACTCTGAGAATTCTAAATATTTCATCAAATTCTCTCTCTGGTTCACTGCCCAGCAAAACAGGAACTTGTGCAGTGATGGATCTAAGTAATAACAAGTTTACTGGAGACTTATCTGTGATGCAGACTTGGGGAAATTCTATGCAAGTCCTTGACTTGAGCTGTAATCAGATTACAGGATCAGTACCAAATGAAACATCTCAGTTTCTGAGACTCACTCATCTAAATCTCTCACACAATGCATTAGTTGGTCCTCTTCCATCCATTCTTGGAACATATCCCAAGCTAAATGTGCTTGACCTTAGCTTCAATCATCTAAGTGGATTGCTTCTGACTAGCCTCTTTAGTTCATCTACTTTAGCAGGTTTACACTTGGCTAGCAATCGATTCACAGGAGCTATTCCTCTGCAGAAAATGCTCCCTGTCAGTCCAGCATCATCTTTTGCGTATACACCATATTCACAGTATTCACGCCTAGAATCACTGGATCTTTCAAGCAACCAATTGAATGGCTCCATTCCTATAGAAATTGGCTTCTTAGGAAGCCTCAGGGAACTAAATCTCCATGGAAACAATTTCCGAGGATTCATACCATCTGAAATAAGCAAGCTGGGTAATTTGTCATACCTTGATCTCTCTGTTAATAATTTGACAGGGCACATACCTTCTAATCTTCCAAACAGCCTGAAAGAACTGAATCTTTCGTACAATAATTTATTAGGAACAGTTCCTCAGAATTTGAGAAGTTTCCCTGAGTTATCCTTTCATCCTGGCAATGCTCATTTAGTTTTTCCTCATTTTGCTCCCTCTTCTAATGTTGTTCCAAACGGAGAATCCAATGGAAGTCATGGTAAAGGCCTTAAGCCAGGTCTTAAGGCTTTAATCATTGGAGGGTGTACTGCTGGTGCTGCAATTCTCATTGCTCTAGCTCTTTTCTTGCACCACAGAAGAGTTTCAAATTCTCAGGACCTCTTGGAACATCCTGAATTTAATAAGCAAGTTACTCGAGCAGATGATGACAAAGGTAGCACCTCCTCTGCTCGGTATTTTGATGCTTACAAGAATGCTGATTGCACGGAACCTGTTTCAGTAAGTTTTTCTGTTGATGACCATGTTGCTTCCAAAAAAGAATCTCCTGTTGCTGCACCAAAGGCATTCTCGTCTGAATCTGCTTTACGGTGGTCTTCGGATGTCAAATTAGAAGGTGTGGACTCTGCAAAGCTAATTGGTTCAGCTCTTTCTCCTCAGAAGATTAAATGGTCCTCACCTGGTTCCAATAGTCATTTGTCATCATCTCCACGGTCTGAAGATTCATTCACACCTGACCATCCTGTTATATTGAAGGTCCGGTCGCCAGATCGCTTGGCAGGGGACCTCTATATTCTGGATCAGAATTTGGTTTTAACAGCCGAGGAGTTGTCACGTGCACCTGCTGAGGTTCTGGGTAGAAGTAGCCATGGCACTTCTTATAAAGCAACACTTGACAATGGCCATTTGCTAAGAGTGAAATGGCTGAGGGAAGGCCTGGCCAAGTGCAGAAAAGATTTCACAAGAGAGGCAAAGAAATTTGGTAACATAAAACATCCAAATATAATCTCTTTACGAGGGTATTATTGGGGACCTAGCGAGCATGAGAAGTTAATTTTATCTGATTTTGTGAGTTCGGGCAGTCTAGCAAGTCATATGTATGGTAAGACATTCTCCCATGTTTATATTCCCAGCAAATATAGCCTTTTATGAATGTTTGTTGCTTTGTGTGAGAAGAGTGTTGAAGTTATTCTTTAAAATGTTTATTCTTTTAACTTATCCCTAAAGTTGTCTTTTTCATAAAGTTTGTCTCTGCAATATGTGGCTATTCTATGGATGATCAGTTAGGTACTATCTGTATAGCATTGTGGTATACCATTCTGGAAGCATTAACATTCCTAAGGTAGTTAAGTTTGCATCAGGAGGAACTCTGAGGAAATATATCAGTTGGAGGTCAAATTTGTTCAACTACTCAATAGCCTTCAGGTCCTCAAGGAAAATAAACAATTCATTTGAGACAAGGCACATGAGATAAACATCTATATGAGACACATGGGAAATGAACAGAATTTGAATCCATGATCCATTTAAAACTTTAGGCTATGACTATTTCTATTGTTTGTCACTTCTCTTTACTTCAATGCTTTGAATTTCTCATATTGGGTATGCATCAAAATGCACTTATGAAGGACTGTATGCAATCTTAATTTCATCCTATTGCTTAAACATATTAACAAAACAAGGAAGATACATCTTGTTTGGTCTACTCAGTAGTGCTTGGGAGGATCTCTAGTTTAAAACTTCTATTTATCAAACAAAGGTCTCAAAACGTAATCAATGTCTCATCAGTTCTAAGATACTACAACATGCACTTTTGAACAACACTCAACAAACATCTATCTGGATGCTGGTCTAAATTATTAAGTATAATAGAGATTATAATCTCAATCTAGGAAACTGCTCATCAAATATTGGCTATACTGTAGTCTTTAGATTTCTTGACACAATTGTGGTTTCATCTGTATCGTGTCAACCCAGAAAGTAGACCCACACTTTTTTTTTTCTAGTTTTCACTTAGAGATGGGTGCAATATTTTTAGGAGGTTATCTCTTAGACTGTCCTAGAATCCTTGTCAAGATATGCTAAGATAATAAATAAGCATTACTAGAGATCACACCAGATATTTGAATGCCAATGAAGAAAAATGATTGATGGGAATTGCAACTAGATATTTCAAAACATGGTGCCAACAAACATGAAATTGTGCCATGTTTAAGTTCCTACAATGTTCAACTCTCTGACTTTTATAACTTTTACCCTGTATGGAACAAGTAATGGCCAATCTGTACTTCAGTTTCCTGTTGCAAATCAAACTACTAGAGATACTAGCTTCTCAAGAAAATTGCAGAGTAGATAAGAGTCCTATTTTTTGTTCTTGCATATGAATTTCTGGATTTTTAGAAATTGATACAGATAATAAAGTTGAAGAGAGATTGGTATTTGAACACTTAGTAATCAAGAGATGGCTTAGATTCTGACTCTACAATTTTGGTATCACTTATTATGCTTCATATCCACGGGAAGGTTATTCCAAGATGACAATTGTAGCTACTCGCCTTGTGGATGGTTTG
Source organism: Sequoia sempervirens (assembly GCA_007258455.2). Lineage (NCBI taxonomy): Eukaryota > Viridiplantae > Streptophyta > Pinopsida > Cupressales > Cupressaceae > Sequoia > Sequoia sempervirens. The sequence continues at coordinate 191,921 of VDFB02273146.1, read as the reverse complement.
TTTGCTGTCAGTAGTCCAAGTTTGCTTTTGCATATTTATGTCTATTTGTATAGTCCCTCTGAAAATATCAGCACTTTGCTAAGGTTATGCATACAAGTGTCAAAGTTGAGTCAAGGACAAAGCTAACCCTTGTGCTATCTGCTGACTTTGAGATGCATAAGTTACTTGATATCCATTGATACATGTCAATTTGAGCACCAGAGCTTGTTTTCAATTGATACCCAAGTTTAGTACTGGAATTAAAGAAGTGATAGTTTTCAACATCAGTGCAACACACTGGTGAATGGTGAGAATAAGATAATGTAAAAGACACCAAAATTGGTAAATAGCAATGATTGAGAACCAGTTGGAGCAAGAAACAAGACACAACAATATCAAGCAAATTGAGTAGCCTGATTAAAGATACAACACATTTGTGCAAAGGGATGGATTGCATACAGTATTTGCTTCAAAACCTTGTTTGTAGAAAAGAGGAAGTACTACCCATTCTATGTGCCAGACTGCCATCCAGATTCCACCTGACAAACCCTATGGAGCTTCAAAGTGTCAAAACCAACTTGCTGGGTAGCGACAAAAGTACATCCTTGTGAGATAATGACTTAATTTGTTTCGAGATGGAAAAATAGATTGATATTTCTACTTATGAATGAGAAATAGATATGCCTGTGTATGTGGGTGTTCATGTGCTTGTGTGTGCGCATTGTGTATGAGAATGCATTTGTGTATGAATATGCATTATGTATGAGTGTGCATTGTGTAGTAGTAAGCATCTCTATGTACACATGTGTCTATGTGCCTGTGACTCGTGAGAAAATCTGATTCAAGTTTTTTAGTGTCTTCAAATTTTCTGAAAAAAATTATCAAATACTAAAATCAACTTCATGCTTTTGTTTTGGAAGTATGATGGTATGCTATCTATGGCATCTGATAGCCTTAATGAATTGTCCTATCTCAACTTTGCTAGAATCTCTTCTCAATTTATTAAATCCTGAAATTGTAGCCTCTGGAAAAGGGTAATGGTCAAACAAGGATGATAACATTCGTCCTTAACAGATCAGAAGTGAGAAATATTATCAGTGTTAAGTTTGATTCTGGCCTTTATGAAACTTTTGGTGTATGGAGAAATAGGGAAGTGCACTGATGATAAGTCACTGATTTGTTCTCTCCAAGATTGTTTTGCAAAACTGCATCTGTTTTATATAGATTTATTCTCATCATTTAGGTGTATGTGCAGGGTCATCTTATCAATTATCAGTGGACGGTACTTCTTTCATGTCTATATATGTTCTTTTACTTCTAAGTGGCACATTCTATGAGTTCAATGTAACATATTCTTCTTTCTCTTTGCAATACGGTGCTTTTCCCCTTAAACCAGCTTTAAAAATAATTCCTACAAAAGATTGTCCATTGAAACATGATGCTTTGCTGCTCAATCTCGCTTATAATTTTATAATCTATCTATACAAATTAGGCTGTGATTTCTTTGTCAATGCACTGTTGAATCTCCCTTATATGATATTTCTTTATTTGGTATAATTACAACATTTCTACTTCCTTCCTGGGCCAGGCTAGCCTTCAGCCCTTGGAGACTCTTTTGCAACCTATGTTGGACATAGCATATAATCCTCAATTTTGAGCTTCTCTTGTGCCCAGTGATTCTATATGCATGCATATGAATGTACATGTTCTATTTGAATCTAGCCGTGTTTTGACTATATACTTATCTGGTACATAATGGATCACAGCGTGATCTCCAAGAATTAATCCGGTCCATAAGTTGCTCTAGCAGAATGTCTTTAATGCTTCAAGCAGCCTTTTAGGTTTCAAATGTACACTTGGCATGAAATAAATGCCACTAATATTTGGTTTTGTGTTGATTTAGCATCCTGAGCGCAGTTGCTGATGTTGTCAATATGTTATTCGATTGGCTCATCTTTTGGCCTCTGTAGGAAAGTGCTTCATTATTTTACACTGTTGGAGCTTGCCTCTCCAAATTGGTCAATTCAGCATGTACAGGTGGGCATTCCCAGTTTTTCTTTTATTGACCCAAAGATGTTGCATGGGTTAAGGTTTGTACTTTTTGGTTTGCTCGAGGCTTCAACCATGATAGATATCAAACATTATAGTACTGGCTGATCTTACAGAAACAGATACAAGAGTGACCTATCTTAATGGTTCTCTCATTTTCATTAGCGCTTGCCATAAATTTTTGCAAGTGCTTTCATGTCTATGGGTAGTCAATGATTTGAATGTTACAGTCTGAAAGTAAATGCTTAGATATGTACATGGAGGACAAGCACCATTTTGACTTCACCTAAACCTACATTAAATGAGTCTGTATGCAACGAGTACTCTAATGCAAACTGTTTTGCCTGTTTTATCTTATGCATTTTTTTCTGCATTTGCCTTCACAACCTTGGCAATGTTTTCAGTGGACCTTTTCCAGTGAAGTAATGTACATTTCTTCTATACAGAGATGTATCAAATAATGGTATCTGAGTCATTTTAAAAAATTGTTGCACGTTTTATGTTTATTCATACTGCTTGTACCTATTAATATATGCAGCCCTGAAAAATTATTTTGTTTTTGCAAAAGCAGTGCTGGATTTTGAAGGCACTCTGGACAAAATACACTTCATAGATTGTCATGGAGTAGTCAGAATACAGAAGACTACTCAGAAGATTATGAAACTAAACTTATAATGGAATATAGTCATCTATATGAAACAAAAGTCAAAACCTGTACAGTCTGTATAAATGTACTCTTCTTTCTGATGAATTCATCATAACATTATCATTTGTTTTTGTTTCATTTTCAGACAGATCCGGTAGGACAATTTCACCCTTGTCTTGGGGTCAGCGTCTAAAGATTGCTGTAGATATTGCACGTGGTTTAAATTATCTACATTGTGAGAGATTCTTGCCTCATGGTAATCTCAAAGCAGCAAACATCTTGCTAGATGGCCCTGATCTTAATGGGCAACTTTCTGATTATGGCCTGCATCGGCTGATGACACACACAGGAACAGCAGAGCAGTTACTAAATGCAGGTGTCCTGGGATATCGGGCTCCAGAACTGGCCTCTGCAAAGAAGCCAAGCCCCTCGTGTAAGGCTGACATATATGCTTTTGGGGTGATATTGTTGGAGATTTTGACAGGAAGGAGTGCAGGTGACATCATATCGGGTGATATAGGGGTAGTTGATCTTACAGATTGGGTGAGGCTATCAGCTACTGAAGGACGAGGAGCTGAGTGTTTTGATCCAGCTCTCTTGGTGATTGAGGGGGGTCAAGCTGCTGCAAAAGGAATGGATGATATGCTATCTGTTGCTCTTAAGTGCATCCACCCTGTATCTGAGAGACCCAACATTAAGACTGTTTATGAAGATCTAACTTCTATATTGGCCTGAGATCTTACACCTCGTAAGATCATTCTAGGCTTCTATAAATGCATTGTTAAAGTATGATTGTGAGTCTGTTTCAATGGCTCACAGAAAAGAATTTAAATGAATGTGAGGAAGTTTTTCTGATTTGCCATATCCGTATCAACTACCTAAGTTCGGAATACAAGAAAGTATGAATACTTAAAAGTTAGATTATGGTTACTTCTGTTGTTTCTTCAAGCAAGTCTAGCTTTGGCATTTGTTAAATGTTTTGGAGCAAGTTAATGTAAAATCTTATATTTCTTCTGTATTAGCTTTGAAAGGGATGCTGGCGGGAGTCCCTACTTCTGGAGTGTTTTGATTTGAGTTTGTAGGGTATGGTGTCTTCACCGTAATGTGTTATTTGTCGTTATATTTCCTGTTAGAGTGCTTGCAAGCATTATTTTTTGGTGATGCTAGAGTGCAAGCTTGTCATATTTAATGGAAATTTAATAAATCTATGCCTACATATTTAATGAATTTAATAAATCTAGGCTGCCTACATATTGTGCCTATGCCTGTGTGAATCTTGCATGTCAGGACCAGTGGAAATAGAATAGCATTCCATCATGAAGTGTATGGCATACAAGGACATCCAGATCAAATATGCAGATACTCTAAAAGTTGAATCTTAAACAGCCTTGTTTGAAAAAGGAGAGGATAGCAACAGATTACTTGTAGACATATGATTTCCACAGTATATAACCTTATTGTGTATTACCACAGTAAAAAATCAGAAGAAATGCACAATAACAGATTATTTGATCAAATTTCGTAGCAGAAGATTCAAGATTAGCAAAGAAATAGGGGACAGTCAGAAGTAGCAGTTGAGGGTTGTTGGGTGCGGTTTTTGTATCTTGCTGAACAATTTTACTGTCAGGTCACATAGACTGCCTGGTCTTCTGGACATCATTAAAAACTTTCCTTTCATTTCATTACCATGCTTGTCTTCCTAGGATTGGCATACAAGGTAGTTCAAGAACTTTTATGCGACTTAAATAAGTATTCACATATATTTGACTAGTTTAGTTGGACCACCGAATTTTCTAATGGCCGAGTAGTTTAGCTTTCTATGTGAGTGTATTGTAATCAAATCTGGATATTGAAATGTTTAGCTCAGGTAAGCCAAATTTGGTTCCTTAACTGGAAGTGAAGTCTAGGAAAGGCAGTGGTCGTGTTTGACGCCTGAGCTTGTTATCACCAAATCATAAAATCAAATCTAACATTTGTGTTTCAGGAAGTATTGATTCAACTTTTTGAAAATTGAACGTATAAGAGTAACAAAGAAAGCTTTATTGCCAAAAAAAAATGAGGGGCGTACAAGCATGGCCAAGGCAAACATCATAAGCAACAGAGCACAAAAGGACACCATTATAACTTAAATGTCAAAACATTCCTGCTAAATCTCTCATCTCACTAGAGGGGAAAAAGGTTAAGACCTAAAGCTCTCAATTGAATAATAATGTTAAAAGGAAAATCGGGATCAAAGAAAGAAAGAAGCCTAGTTACCCATCAAGTTCTTGATGGCACAAAGTCCCATGGCAAAAGGCGGATTTGTATCATTCTTATGAAAAATGCCCAACTTTAAGGAGCTGTTTGGTGTAAAGGGGAAAACCATTTTTCACCTTCCATTACTATCTGAAATTGAAAGCTCTTCAAGGACTATCTTCGAGGATCATGGTTGTGGGCTCTGCAATCATGAAGACTAATTGTGAGCACTACTTTAGTAAAGCTACCTGGTGGATCAAGCTGGTGAGTGATGATGGTAGACTTTTTCGAGGAGCTGAGCTTATCTTTGCTCTCAAGCCTTTTTCGCTGTTTTCGTAAAACTTCATTAGTCATTTGACGGGACATCTGATTGTGAATGGAGCGCTTCCCCCAATGAGCTAAAAGTTGTGGAAGATACTCGAGTTGCAGGACTATTTTCGTAGATTTGTATTGAATCTTTGTTTTTGCTGGCGATGGATTCTTCCGTAAAGTTGTTTAGAGCATCATGTTCAATAAAGTTCTTAAGAGCATATTGTCTTGAAGCATTTACAAAATATATGTTCTCCAAGTGGAAGGGAATAAAATATTTTTGGTTAATTAAATAAACTAGTAATTGCACCTTGGTATGCAATGGGTACGGCGAAGAGGTGTGGAAGGTCAATGAGGATTTTTTTCTTCCGTAAAGTTGTTCAGAGCATCATGTTCAATAAAGTTCTTAAGAGCATATTGTCTTGAAGCATTTACAAAATATATGCTCTCCAAGTGGAAGGGAATAAAATATCTTTGGTTAATTAAATAAACTAGCAATTGCACCTTGGTATGTAATGGGTACGGCAAAGAGGTGTGGAAGGTCAATGAGGATTTTTTTCTTCCGTAAAGTTGTTTAGAGCATCATGTTCAATAAAGTTCTTAAGAGCATATTGTCTTAAAGCATTTACAAAATATATGCTCTCCAAGTGGAAGGGAATAAAATATCTTTGGTTAATTAAATAAACTAGCAATTGCACCTTGGTATGCAATGGGTACGCCGAAGAGGTGTGGAAGGTCAATGAGGATTTTCTTTGGTCTATTATTTGATTAAATTTGTGTAGTACACGAAGTCAATTGGTAGACCATTTTACAAATGATGTTGTTTGTGCAACAAAAGTCTCAATGGAGAAGTGATAGCTTGAAATCAACTATCCATCCACTTAGAAGGATTTAAACAAAACCCTCCCACTCAATAAAACTATTAGATTCTTTATATGTTAATTTATTTTGTACTATAAAAATATATTATATATTATATGTAATAATTTGATTTGTAGAATGTAATATAAAATAATATTTAACTATAATAGTAGTTTTAAAATGAAATTGATAATTTATCTCTCATTACTTATCTCTCCCTCTCCCACTCTTTATCCCTCAATCTCTCTACCTCTTTTTGTTGCTCTTTCCCTTTTTATTTCTTATAGTTCTTTCTCATGGTCTATCTGTCTATCTATCTTTATATAGAATTGTCTAGATTTTATCTCTCTTTATTTGTCATTCTCTCTCAATTGCTCTCTAATTCAAATTATTAAATATAAATATAAAATTACTAGTTTCTTATCTCTTTATGTCTTTATTTGTCTCTCTTAATAGTTGTGTGTTTCTACTATGCAATTTTTTGTTACTATAGCTTATAAATTTAAGAGGAGGGAATACATGTATTAGCTTTAGATAAATGTATGTTAAACCCCTAAAATTGTACAAATAGTCTCATGTTGGGTCTTTAAGTTTAATTTCCAAGCTATTATGTAAATGATATTCTACACTCAATGTATTTGTAGATGGAAATGTGACATCTTCAAATTGTTGGTGCAACTTGAAAGTAGATCTAACTTGTTAATTTTATTTTTTATTTATTTGGCTTGTCATTATTAAAATCCATACAAAATAAAGAGGGAAATATAGAAAGAGATTTAGAGCATTAGAGAGATAGAGAAAAGAGATAAAGAGAAAGAGAGAAAGATAGAGAGAGGGAGTGAGAGAAAAAAAGAGAGATAGAACGAGACAAAAAGATATATAGAGAAAAGTAAAGAGAGAGGAATTGAGAGATATGGAGCAAAATACATAAATAAGAGATATAAAAGAAAAAAGAGATAGAGAAGGGAGAGATTGACCTTTGATTAATTTTTTGTGCCAACAATCTGGAGATGACACTTGTCCATAGGGATTTTAGGCTTCCTAATATATGTCCATCATGAAAGACATGAAGGCAATGATTGATAGGAAGGGAGATCATAAGGAAGATATTATGATTGTAAGGTATTAATTTACAAAATCATGACTAGATGCATCATCATAAAGAGGTAAGAAACTAGATATAAGTCATTAAAATATAGCTTGCACACAAGATTGATATCATAAAATTTTTGTTGTGCATGTATATGAGTCATGTCTAATAGTTTAAACTAATTTGTATTGCGTAATATATAATCAATCATATATATGGATCCTAGGATTGAAAGATCTCAAGATGCAACAACAAAATAATGATACAACATATCTATAAACTAAAAGAAATTGAAACTTCAACACATTAAACAAAAAACTTCTCCATACCTTATCAAATCATGTGTGCATTTTGTAGGGTATCTCTTGATTGTGATAATACTTCAAACAAGTGAACTAGTATCCATACTCTCTTTGAAGTGATCATGAAGTATATCATTGAGTTGATCCTAGCTTGGTATGAAACCAGATGACAAAGTTTTGAACCATTAACATGTTTTACCTTTAAGAGAAAAAACAAGGAATGAAAGAGCAACATTCTGATCTATGACATTATGAATGTTGCATAAATTAGCAATATCTTGGATATGATCCATAGGAAAAATAGAGCCATCTCCATGAAAATTAGGTAATGCCTTCCATACTGATTCAAGAATCTAATAACCTTGTTGTGACAAGCCACTTGAGTACCAAGCCACAAAAGGTAAATTTCTTGTTGGAATATTTAGATTCACATGAATATTGTGGGTTGCTATCATCTACAAAAATGAAGATTCTAGATCTTTTCTTCAATGGAATCACCAAGAAAGCATGGGATGAGAGGTTAGACCATCCCAAAACCTTGACATACAAGACAACTCATTCATGATGTAAGGTTATTGGAATTATATCAGTCCATCAGACCTTAATTTTTATGTCCAACTACACAATGGGAGTATTTAAACCCTTGATGCCTTGATGATATTAGACATCCCGTCAAAACATCAATGTGTCACAACTAATGATTTGACCATTGCAAAATCTGACATTAAGGACAAAAACACACATAATTTTGGAAACCCTAAAAGATACCATTACATTGTTTTAGCATTTTGGGGAAGCAAGTGCCTATCATCACAATGAATTTCCATGGTCTCCCTTGGGCATCAAATTGGAAAGAGAATACTTGCTAGACCAAAAGTACGATGAAACAAACTTGAGTGTGTAATTGACATGACCATGTTCCAATACCGAACATGAAGAAATGAACCTCTCCTAAACCTCAATACCATAAATATATAATATGATATACAATAATATATGTATATATAATAATAATATAATAATATATATTATATATTGTATAATAGTTATAATATAATTACAATAAAACATTTAATATTATATTAAAATATGCCTTCAAATAAATTTGAAATACAGTTGAAATATCATGCATAGTTAATAACCCTAACTTTAAATCACATTCAAACAAGTATCAATAGACTCAACAGATATAAATGTAGTATTGCATGTCTTCCACGTTTTACTATAGCATGTTTTTGCATGTTAGATATGTCGTCCACACATGAAGAATTAGAAATGGTAAATACTAAACTTGACAGTGCCTTCGAGAGACACGACCTTTGAGAAAGTTGGGCAAGGCATAATCAGAAGCTACCCCTCATACTCATCTTTCTTCGCCACCTCCTTTCCTGGACTGTCATTCAATCAATCTATTGGGAATGGATTCCCAACTCACAAAATCGATTTGCTTATCAAGTTTAGAGACAACATGCTGTTGAAAATAAAGGTGATTAGCCTTCACTTCTCAGCCATTGTTCTCCGGTATAAATTAATGTTGATTTAATCAATTCGGTCTCTTCATTTTTGCAGGCCCCTTCAGAACACGAAGCATCAACCTCTTCTTTCAGAATTGAACTTGAATATGTAGCTTCAACTGTTTGTTGTTCTTTTAGTTTGTTTTGGCATATATGATTTTTTTTAGCTACTTGGTAGTGTTTAGTAACACCTTTGGAGAGTTTGGTAGGAAATGATTGATTCTTCTTTTATCAAATTATCAAAACAACATGGAAAAGCATCAAAACTTCTTTGTAACATATTTGAAGTTTGAGTTTTATTAATTTCATCTCACATAGGGTCATGAGTTGGAATAACATATCATCATTGAAATATCATGTATGTTTCTTTCTTTTAGGAACTTATATATTGCCACTTGAAAAATACATTCCATAATTTTGGTAAGTGTTGCTTCTTGAAATCTGACATAGGGACTTGGAAACTTACTTGTACCTACCTTGTTTTGATTTCCTACATCTAGACCTACATTGATGATTTCAAAGATCGCGTGCAACATATATCACAATGTGGGAATGTAATTTATAATGTTAAAACAAACGAGATTAGTCACCATTTATTTGGGGTTTAGGAATACTACCTCCCTTTGTGCTCCTCCTTACATTCACCTAGAACCTGCAAAACAATCTTGTCTACTAAACTCAAGTTCATTGTTTATACAAGATTGACTCAAATCTTTAACATAATCAAAGATAAAAGGACACACTTTTTATATATAGAAATGAAGGCATGAAGAAGAGCTAGAGGCTCCAACACAACAATCAATCAGTCATCTTCATCTTTCCATTATTAGAATTTGATGGATTTATAAAGCCTTTCAACTCAATAACTATGGAAACCACCTAACTTAGCTAATAACTAATCTCTACAAACTAATTCTAGTGTCATTATTACATAAGCACCTACATTATTATTAATTATATTATTTATGTTATGCACTAATTCCTAACACCCCCCTTTAGTGCTAAGATAAGATTTTTTTTATTTTGGCACTACATTGGTGTATCGATGGTTGGCTTTTGGTTTATCATTGCCTATGTCATTTGAGTTTCCATTGAGATTCACCTATTTCATTATTGCCCCCTTCAATAAATTTTATTTTTTGGATGTAAGTTTCCATGGATAATGCATCCAAATAATTTACTATTCTACCTATTGTATGTATTTTAAAAAATATTAATTTCCCTTGTGTTAATTGTTTTCACTTAAATAGATAGTTACACCCAAATACACTTTATCTCTCGTTATTACAAAGAAACTAGCATTTCCTTATATCATTCACTCATACATAGTAACTGCCCAATCATGCAAGATAAAAAGTAAGTAATTTTGACAAAGTAAATAGACTTACAACTGCATTCACAACCTCAATCTTCCATCCTAGCAGCTTTGGAAACTTATCATGCTTATTGTATCTTTTGTGACCAACAATTATCATCATTCCAGTTTTTTCTTTTGATAGAATTACATGGCCAACACATTATGTTGCTTGTCTCACAACATCAAATGTGAGAACATATCCTTTAATATGAAATGTCTCCCTCAAAATACAAAGTGGATTTGAGGATGAAAAACAACATCAAGTAAACACCTCTTCACTATAGATGTTTCTCATGCATATTAACATCAAATCAAAGACTTAGGCAACAAATTCCATAATATTATAACAACCTTGAAGGAGTTGATAACTAATATTGTGGTTTATCTTATTAAGATTTATTAAATGAACCCCAATTATTTTTGGTACATTTAACTAATCTCTCTTTCTACAACCATTAGTTTTATTTCAACTAGGTTGAGAGATGTAGGCCGTGCTTCATGTCTTAATTATCATTTCCTACAAACAATAAGAAATCTAAGCTTGAGGTCTCCCATATATGCCCTTCCCAACCCTTTCCCTATTCCCATTAGTTTCCCACCATGAGACATTTTGTGATTATCCCTTGAGCTAGGATTCCTTCTCCACCTATTCTAATAGTACCCATGACTTGAGAAGTGCATATAGGATTAAGTATATTCCATCCAAACACCATCTCTTAATACCCATCTAATTAATTGTTCCCACATATTCCCCCATGCCCAAAAATCACTATGATTAAAAACTTGAAACCCTTCATCATGGAAAGCTATCACTTTGTCTCGTTGCACTCCCATAACACTTTCACATGCGAGTGCTGGCAAGAAGTTGAGTCCACTTTTTGGCCAAAAAGTGGAAGTGTTTTCCCTGATTTTCAAAATTTGACACATTTGACCTTTAAATTTGAAGCACTTAGAGATGGACTCTTCAACAAAGTCACTAATCATAAAATCTAGTACTTGGAGCTGAGTTTCCAAATATGTAATTTATTTCAATACTCAAATGGTACAAATTGAATTTTAATAGACGTTTCTAAAAGCCACTATTTAAAAGTCACTTTTTTTTACCATACTATGCACGTGTACGTCATCCATATTTTGACCTAAATTATCGTATTTTTCTAAATCCTTTTAGGAAAAAAATTGTAACTCACTAAAGTATGTTTTTGATATTTTTTTGTAATTTTTTATTGAATATTTTTTTTGTTAAATTTCTATTAGCCATATTTGTCATTTTGAAAAATCATTGTGTACATCAAACATAAGATGACCTAAACTTTTCATTTTTTAATTTTTTTAAAATTGAAAATAATTGTCTAAAATACGTTTTTCGTGTAATTCGTTTTACCAAAAAATATTTTAATACAAAGTTATTAAAATATTTCAAGTTTATGGACCAATTTCATCAGAAATTAATTGAAAAATAGAAAAAATAATCTAATTATAAAAAAAATTACATATTTGGAATTTGCATTGTCTCATCTATAATCGGTTTTAATTTTGTCGTAAAATTTTGCAAAAAAAAGTTGTTAGCCATATGTCCAAACTTACTATTTTTCTCTGACATTGTTAGGACCTTCAACTTGCAGGTCAAACTAGGTTGAAGACCTAGGTTTGGATTCCCAATGCTTTTACCGACCCAGAATACAAGCCAAAAACCTGACCACAAAGCAAAGGGAATTTGAATTTTTTAGAAATGGGATCCTGTTTCCCAATATTAAATGTTGGGACTGTTGACATGGAAATGAGATCCCGATTATAAAACGGGATCCGGTTTTGGAAAAATGGAAAGATAACTATAATAAAACCACATAAAACAATCTTTCAAAATGTAGGAGACAAAAATTATACCTATAATATTAGGACCAAAATGGCTTAATAATTGTTTTTGATAAGATAAGCACCATTTACAGGGTGTTGTACCCTTTACACAGAGAGCCCATAGGGCCAAAGGAAAAAAAAATAGAGACAGTTGACTGACAACTGTAGAACAACAAACCAAGTTTAAACAACCCCAGATGAGGGGACCAAACTGACTCCCTGAACCCGAGGCCGTGCAAAGGAAATGAATTTGGGGAGTCCCTTCTTCCTCAACACAACTGACTAGAAAGGCTCCAAAACGAAATCCATCAAGTGAGGTGAGGAGAGTGGATCCACAACAACCACCCCGGACAAGGACCCATCACACATAATGCTTAATAATTATTATTACCTAAAATACGTGAGGATTTAATGTCAAATAAAAATATGAATCTTTGAAGAAAGTAATTTTATAGAAAATTGTAGATATCTTATTCCTCCAAAAACCAAAATGGAGGAACCCCTTCTGTATTGTATGCTAGAGAAAATTTGGAAAGGAAATAAAATATAGGTGGTTAATGTTGCTAGTGTCTCTAATGTCTTAACCACTATATAGAATCCTAATAAGGTTAGAGGAATTACCAAAGAAAATTGTGCAAATTGTTAAGTGGTTTAGCTTGAACAAATCAATTCCAAGAGACCTTCATAACCATAAATGAGTGTTCTTTAGCCTTTAGGTAGACTAGATGAATACGGTGTAGATATTTGGATGTAATAAGCTAGTCTATGCTAAAAGATAAATAAATTTATGGTGGTGCTTTTAATACCATTACATCATCTCTTGAGAATTATAGGGGCTCAAGTGGCTTATCTCAATCATCTACTAATGTTAAATTTCATCAAAGAGTTATCATTGGTTGATATTAAAATGAAATATAATATTCACTTAGAACAATAGGTGACTAGGAAATAACTTTGTGGCTAAAGACTCGATAGGTTTTTTTCCAGTTAAGAGTGGATACACATGGCTACTCATACTTTTAAAATTTATTACATGCATGATTAGTCCATTGGTTGATTAGTTTAAAAATTTCTAGGGAGAAGCCTTGATACTTAGACACTTTAAGTTTGAGCTTGCGAAGGAAGGAATAATGTTTAAGGAACATCTTAGTAGAATGGTGGGATAAAACTATTGATGGATCAAATATGTACATCATGGTTAAAAATTTCAAGTCTATGAAAGGCAAGCTCAAAGAATTGAATTGGAATAAATTTTTAAAAATTTGAATTGGAAGGTCAATATTCAATTTGAACTCAAGAAAGTACATTTGGAATAATTGGGCAAGAGGGTTATCTAAGGATCTCTTGAATATAGAGGAGGGGTTAAAAAGTTAATGGGAAAAGTATTGCTATAGGAAGAAATAAATTATAAATAAAAGGTATAAATAGTTGAAGGAGGGAGGTATGAACACTACCTATTTCCATAACATATTTTTATTAATATTACATCATACATCTTTTTATTAATGTTATATTTTTAGTCTTATAAATAAATTTTAATATAAAATACACAAAAAAAATGTAAATAATTTCAATATTAAATGTAAAAAATAATGTTTAGTATTACTTTTTATTTTAAAAACTTCAATAATTATTAAAATAATTCACTTAATCTTTATTTAAGAAAGTCAAATTAAATATCCAAAAACTATAACAAATATATAATTTTAAATAAATTCATAGAAAATAAAATAATTACATAAATTAAAGTTTAGAAAGGAAATAATTATCTAAACAAATAAATTTATAATATAATATAAATAAAAAAATAAATAGTAAAAGTAATAGAATGGGTAGTGAAAGGGAGCTCCTAATCATTAGGTTATCCCACTTATAATTAAGAAGGCTTTGCCATTTTTTATAGTCACTCAACTAAATAGAGTGACAATTTTTTAAATAATAAGTGGTCCCCAAAAAAACCACATAAATTAAGGTTGATTTTTTTTATATAAACAATAGAAATCACAACCAATAAAGTGATGTATTAATTGAATCATTCCCATAAAATATTAATTGTTATTTTTCAAATATTAAACAATACTAAAATAAAGTTAAAAAATAACAACAATAACAACAACTATTAATAAAGTTATCCCATGCAATTACTTATTTTGATTTATTCTTTAAATTTTAAAAATAACAATGTAAATTTTAAGTTAAACATAAATGACAATTTAGAATTTTCTCTTATAACGATGGAATTGTTATAATTATTAAAATGAAGAATGCGAAAATGTCCCATTCTAGACACATTTCTTCCTTTCTTTTCATATATTTCCTTTCAAATTTTATCAACAATTTTTTTAATCAACACAAATAAATAAACATATTTAACCAATAAGTTACAAATAGTGTGAGATTTGAGCTTGAAACAAGTCTCACCAATGCATGAGTTGCCCAGAAACAAGTTAGTAAAATCCTCCAAAATCTCACTTATCATATAAAAGTCATATACATGTTGATTTGCCAACTAGACAAGAACATTTTATTTTCATTCAGAGTGTTTTTTTCAATTTGATGGCAATTTTTCCTTTTCATTTGCATTGTTTTATGTTTTAAATTTGCATGCAAATATTTCAAAATCAAATAATACTTGATGTTTTTAAAGAAAAAAATCTAGATTTGTTTAAGTGGAAAATATCTAGATTTGTCTAAGTTTATTTCATTCCATTATTTAGCACTAATTATTAATTGTTGAATCCACACACATAATTTTCTATGGTGTAATCCTTGAGCCTCCTTTAAATACAAACACTAGTTACTACTTATTTAACACATTTATAAAATAAAAATAAATGTAAGTTTTGTTAATTATAGTGTTTTGGTATTGTTAATTAGTTCTTTGCATGACCTAATCCTAATCCTAACCCTAACCCTAATTCCAACAATATATTCAAAACCATTATCCTAATCTTAGACCTATCTCTATCCCTAATATGGTTGTAACACTATCCATAACTATGGTCGGTTAACAATAAAGAATTATAAAGTCACATTAAAAAAAATCTATGGATTAATATTGGTAATGAGATTTGAAATAAAGATATTAGATGAACAAAATTTTGGAACATTATATCTATTAATCATATTTTAGTGATTTTTATTAGTAATATTTTATTTTTGATTTATTTTAAGTTTTGAATAGTCCTAATCATAATTTTTACTTTATTCTTGATTCTAATCCTAATTTTAATTTTTAATTTATTTTAATTTTTGAATAGTTCTAAGCATAATTTTTACTTTATTCCTAATTCTAATTATAATGCTTACTATAAATTAAAAACAAAAGGATTAGAATTATAATTTAATTATTAATTGTAATAATTTTAGTTAATTTAATTTAATTTTTATTTGTATTTATGTATGTTTTGAAAATAAATAAAATTTAGAAAGTTAAAAAATGACAATATCAAATAGTTTAAGATTTAATTTAAATTTTATTTTAATTGTGTAAAACCAAATCAAGATTATCTTTATATGTTAATTTATGATGTGCTTTAATTTAAGTTTTATTTTATTATTTTAATAGTGTGAATTCAAATCTAACTAATTGATTTTTGTGAGATTTTTTTAATAAAAAATAACAATTACATACATTAAAAGATCAATTAATTAGATTTATTTATTTTAGAAAGGTTTAATGAAATGATTTTATAAAGCAAAAAAATATAAAACAATTAAAAAAAATGTTAAAAAAATAGTTTACCTTTACAAATTCGTCCATAATACGCCAAACTTCTTAGCCAATTATGTTCAAAATAAATAATTTTTACAATTTTTAAAGTTAAATATTTAACTTGTTCACTTTAAAAAGATTAAATTGTATTTGAAAAAGCATAAAATTCTAGTTTTTAATTGATTCAAACTAACTTATTAATAACTAAGTAACAAAATGAATTGAAGAACTGATTACAATAGTACTATGCAAGTACTAATAAAAAACATAAATTTATGAAAAAAACATGTTGGAACCTTCCTCTAAGACTCTAAAGAATCTGAATTTTTAATATAGGTACAAGAGGCAATCATAAGGTAGTGGAGAATTAGAAAATAAAGGAAAGTTGGTGGAAGGCAATCCTATGGATTTTATGATGATGATGAGCAATTGGATTTAAGTTACGTGGAGTTTTGTATAACTTAGTTTATTCTAGAAGCTTATCTACAACGAATCTAGAAGATCACCTCAATTATTTGATATTGATATGAATGTTTATCCCATAAATTTCATATGCTCATGAAATAAAGGAATGAATAGTTTAAGTTGAATGAATATATAAGTAAACAAATAAACATGTGCCATGTGCCTTATCAAGAGACAATATAAGGAGACTATCATTTAGTAGTGACATTTTGTGTTCTTGACCAAAAATAATTATTTTTTTACTTAATAAAGCTACATTACAGAAGAATACCACATGTATTTAAAGTGATAGAAAACATAAAATACTTTTATTGTAGTAAATAATTAAAAAATAATAATATAGTTTTAAGAATTAATAAAGATTGAGAAATAGTGTTTTTTGCTTTTTGTTTTTTGTTTTTCAATGGTTTTTGATAGGATTGATGTGACAGATTAGTGTAATATATTTAGTAGTTAGAAGAATAAATGAAATTAAGTTATTTTTTCTTTCTTCTTGATTATTGTTTCATAGATGTTTCTAAATTTTTATTTCGTCACAATGTATTATATTCTTTCTTGATATTAGGCCCCCTTATCAAATTGGTATCTTGTTCTTTGCTCATGAATATCTAGAGTTTTGTTTGCCATGCATCTATAGATGATGCAATTACCATGAAATCTACAAATCATACAATTTGTGGCTCATATCCGGTGGCCCTCAAGTCTAAGTAGATGAATTCCTTGATTTGAAGAATAGTAGGCTAACTCTAATGAGAAGTTAAGGTGAGATAATAGCTATTGATGTCTCTCAAATGATAAGAATCCCATCATTCATTTGAAGGGACTAAGACCAATTTTAAGAAAGGAGGATTGATTGTGTAAAAGCTTGAGAACTCACATATTGTTGATTTCGATTCAATGGAAGAGGTGGATAACGAGGAAGATTCTTTAATTGAAATGTGCTCATTGGAAGTTTTAATGACTTTTGGCCAAATTTGAAAAGCCTACATGAGTGGGATTCCAAACATTGGATCCCAATAGTTCAAAAGTGGGTTGACACTTTTCCCTACACACAATGTTTCTTCTTCATTTTGTGTAATTCTCCCACATATAGAGAAGATTCTTGCATTTGGACAATGAATTTTTGATGATTATATATTGAGCTTGAAGTTGTGGTATTTATTGTTCAACCCCACAAATGAATTTTTTTCCTCTACTTCAATTTGGTTGCATTTACCTTATATACCTCTTCAATTTTGGTGTGAATTTAACTTGAAAATGATTGGTGATTCTCTTAGAAATTAACTACCAAGTTATTCTAAATATATTATTTATGTATGCAAAAATTTATGTTCGATTGGAATTAGACAAGGAATTGATAGAAAATATTATTCCAAGTAAGAATGGTATATCTTGGACATAAAATTTGGACCATTTCAAGATTACATTCAAGTGTTGTTGCTATTTTGGGTATGGTCATCTTAATCCAATTGCTCCCAAATATATTTTGGGGTTTCGATGAAAGAAGTAATAAATTATCTTCAAACAAAAAATGGTAGAATGAGGTGAAGGCCTAACACACATCACTCTTCCCAATGAAGAAGGTGAAACCATTTCCTTCTAGTAATAGTCCAAAAGAGACAAATGCTAATGCATTTTCCACCCACAATATTGATGATATTGTCACTATGACAATGCTAGACTTGAGATTTTTTTGAAGATAGACTTAAAATTTTGGGTGGTATTGGGCCTTTGTCTAAAATTAAGATTTTTTTTGTGTTTGGTCCAAATTTTCTTCTACATTTATTTCACCCCCATGTTTTGTTTGGAAAGGATCCTCATTGTCCATCTTGAACCCTTGGTAATTTCCTACATTTAATTGTTTTTGGTTGTTTTCCTGTGTTCAATAGACTTTTGAGGTTCCTCATGCTCTCATACCAGGTATCGGTGTTTAGATAAGTTAAATATTCCATAGGGGAGTTTATATTACCTAATTGAGATATATGTCAAGTGTTAGGGTTTCAAGTTACCCCTTACCATTATACCTATTTCCTTGTTTCCCCAATTCTTGATCCTAAATCAATGATCATCAAAATTGACTAAGAAAAATTTTGCCCTTATGTTTTATTATAAAATTTAGGAAGCTCACAAGTTCATGAACCTACCAAAACCACAACAATGGAAAGAATAAAGGTCCAAGTAAATTCAAGGTTGTCAAGTTTTCCAATTTATGAACCTAGTGAAAAATTGATAAAGATTAAATTTTAGTGGGTTCATTAGTTCACAAATCCATTGATTTTGTGACACAAATAAAGGATAAGTCAAAAGATAAATAAATGCCACAAATTTTGATAGTTCATGAACTTTGTGAAAGTGTGACAAAGAGAGAATAGTTTAAGTGCCACAAAGTTCATTGGTTCACAAACTTATTGAAAATGTGACATAAGTTCATGAGTTCTTCATTTTTCCAAAAGCGTGACACTTTGAAGAGAAGAAGGGTGAAAGAAAGAAAAAGTGGTCAAATTCCAAATGTCAAAAAGTACAAGTTCACAAACTTGTCGAAAGTGTGATGTTCTTGAAAGGCCAAAGATTTTGACAAGTGCAAATATTTTAATTGGACAATATTTTAATATTTGTTGAAAATTTATAGGCACCAAATGAAATGGAATGATATTCATATTTTACCATCTACTTGAATTTACTCCCCACCTACTTTCAATTACTAAAAATCAATCCTCCAAATACTGACATCAAATTGATCATATATCTTTCATCCCAAGTGTCCATATTCAGAGGAATGCACTTACATTATTAATTTTAATATAACATAGTGTTGTAATTAAGGTTTTGGCACCCAACATGTTTAAGTGGATGAAAATTAGGTTCATTTTGAGGGGTTGGCCAATGATTATTCCTATGAGATAAAGTTAATGTCAAATCTTCTCATGGTTTCAATCATCAAAGTTCAAATGCAAGAAGGTAATGAATTCTGTTGAAATGCAAAAAGAGAATACTGTAGAGTTTATTGCAAGTGTTATGTCTCTAGGATTGTAGGTACATGTTTAAGGTAACTTTTTTCATTTAATAGTGTTTCCTATTAGCACAATTGCTACTATGAGTGTAAATATGATTTGATAAATGTGGCAAAAAATATAAAATACAATATTTTTTAAGATCATTTTGTATTTACATATATTTGTGTAGCTTAGTAATGGATAACTAAGTATGTTTTTTTTGTGATATTCTAACCCTGATGCATTTTCATGCTTTGATAAACTATTATGATTTTTATTTTTTCATTGTAACTTTTTCTTGTCAATTTGAATCTATAACCCATTGATAGGTACCGATTTGGGAATATATTGATTCAATTAAATACTTAAAATAATGAATCATTAAATTGGTAATCCTCATTTAGTTCCAACTTTCAGGTAGTTCACGAGTTCACAACAAACATGAAATATATTCACAAAATTTATATCGAAGTCACTCTATGGTTCATGTATATTACCTCCACCTTGTTCTCATTGTAATGGTGTCAAAATAAGCTATATTGAGGTATTAAGATAAATAGTTTCTCTCAACTTAGTGACAACATTTGTGGTTCTATCAATAATTTGGGTTTAGCTATTAGCATGTTCTTTCTTGTTCATCTCATTTTCTAAACTCTAGGAATACCATTTTAAGTCTAAGTTGAGATAAAAAAATTAGGAGAGAAAAACCACTCTCATAGAGTTGACCTTTAACATACTCCATGGTATATAGATGAGAAGGTTTCACTTTCATGATGACAACCTTTGGCTTGAAAGTAATTTTTTTTTAGGAATTTGAGCAGTGGTTTTGGAACTCAGCTGATGGGAAGATAAAATTTGATAGTTTGGGCATGAATACAAAATACGTAGCTTACAATTTGGTTGTTAGCAAGGAGAAAACTCTAGCAATGTTTCCCATCATTTATATAAATTGTTAGTTATATCTTCAATATACACCCTTTGATATAATGGTTATCTCCTAGAAGGTGGTGGAGATAAAAACATAACAAATTGGGTAGTGGTCCAAAGGAATTAATTTTCCTCCAAAAATGAGAGCACACAAGGAAAAACGACTTTTAGGTCCCACACAAAGAAAACATACTAACTTGAAGGTTCTATTTTTTTATAAAGGGATAAGTAGCATCCTAGAGCATTAGCTTTAGATAATATACTACTATCTTCTATGTATTCTTCGTGTCTATTAATCAGTAGTTACTTGCAACATCTAACATATTTTGTAAGGACATGGTTTCTCTTCATTATCACTCATAAGTCCATTGCAACTATTATAATATTTTGCAACATATTGGTAGGCATTCATCAAACTCTTTCAATTTATTAATGTAGCCTCTAACATCTTCATTAGAAATTTGTGTGAATATCAGTATTATTGTGAATTTATTTTTATTAGCATCGATATTTTTACATCCTAGTTAATTTTTTATATTTTGTGCATTGGTTTCTAGGCCCAAAGCATACTTCTTTTTATTTTGAAGATTAATCAAAAAGGACCGTGTGAATCCTTATCACACACTTTACCAATAAAAGAGCCTTAAGATTCAGAGTTGACATTAATAATTGATTAATATAATAAATATATAATTATAATATGGAAAATAAGGTATTTAGTTTGAATTCTACAAGTAGAATACGTTGTTAAAGATCTTTGAATTTAATTTATCAATGTATTATAAATTTAGGGCTTTGCTAGATGAATACTTTAAAATATGTAAAACTATTGGAAATAAAGACCATTGACTCTCTATTGACCATTGGTGAAATCATTCTCTACTACAAACTAACTAAATCCCTACTAAGGAAATTAATGACAAGCATACAGTGAGACAAAGCACAAGAATAAGAACATATGTTTTTTTGGAGTGCAAACCTTTTGCACTATATTTTTTGGTAGCTCATAGGAGAATCATACCCGCCATGTGTTGAAACTATGAAATTACTTGTTTCCATTAAGCATGGAATTAGGAAATATGAAGCTAAAACTATATATTTTTGCAACCAAAGTGAACAACACTAGTATGTTGACCTAAAATTATTGAAAGTTGAAGACACAAACTAATCACAATTTTTTTCCTATATTACTTCTTTATTCTCAAAATACATGATCCTAGTGTCATATAATCTTATATATATTATACTACTAAAATCACATATGCAAAAATAAACTAGTCCAACATTGTTACATTGTACCTTACTTACTAAAAAATTTAAAAATATAGTACTATATATGAACTCAAACTAATTCATAGGTATGTTGAAATGAATTCCTTGCTTGATCATAAATCTCCATGAGATCAACTTCAAAATAATAATAGACAATATGAACTTCGAAAAGAAGAAAAGATGAAACATATACCTTTTCTTTCCTCACGGTCCACTATGTACTTCTTCAATCCACTTTCTCATTTATCTTCATTTGAGTGCTGATCTAAATTGTTTAGGGGATGAGAATAGAAATCCAAAAGTGGAGACTCTTTCTCATTCTAACAACTAAATATGTTTGATGGCTGGAGACTATTGGTGATTTTTTTGTCTCTCATTCTCACCACTCTAGGAAATGCTAAATTTGTTCTTGAAGGTGATTACACTTCCCAAATAGTCTTGACTCTAATTGGACAAAATACTTAGATATAATATGTGAAGTGTCTATCTCTAAAATTAATTTGCAATGCTACACTTAGACTATGAAATGCTAAAAAAATAGATTTTGCATGCACATGATCATATTCTTTAGGAAGAAGAGTATATATCCCGCTTTGAAAATGGGAAACTAGTCTATCTTCTTTGTGCTCAAATGTTTTTCATCAACATGTTTTTCTTTAATATCTCTTAAAATAGGATCAAAAACAAAGTGAGAATCATTCTTAAAAACTAAATCCTCTTCCACAAGAAGAGTATACCTCTCTTGAAAAAATTAAAACAATTCTCCACTATAATATTCTTCTTTCTTTATTGCATATAGATGCATTTATAGTTTATAAAACATGGTAGCTCCATAAATAGATCAATTATTTCATCCTTCATAGATCCTTCAATTATTTCTTATCAAATTTGTTCCTTCAAAGGAGAAAAATATTAGTCATCCTCATTTGAGTGCTCTCCAACCTCTATAGCATCCAAGGAGTCATCATGCCCTAGATTTTCAGTAAACTCTTTCTAATTTGTTCTCATCTAAAATACATTTCTTTATTTTCTCTCATTGCAACTAAAGATTTCTACCGTACAATAGTTGTTTTTCCCTCTTAATTTTCTCATAAAGACACATGGTAAAATGTCTCAAATAATATAAAACTTAGAGGGCTTAGTGATGCACATGATCTCATATCTTTTGTAAATAGATTACCAACATGATCTATTACAATATTTAATTGTAGATTAGTAGTTTCCTCTATTTGATGCAATTTTTTTGTATTTAATCCCTTATCTATCTATGCATAACTTTCTAAGATTAATTTGACATAAAACCTAATTATCTATCCCTATTTGTATAAAATTCAGATCAATTTATAGGGATTTAGAGGTGTGTGTTATAACTTTTGTAGTGTAGAAAAAAATAACACTTTTTCACACTTGATTTGGGATTGAATAATGAATGATAAAATGGACTTAATTGTGCCTTATTTAGGGTGTTGTAAAGTATATATTTACACTTTCACACTAATATAAGGATATATTAATTAATTTGTCTTTTTTATGTCTTATTTGGTCCTATTTTTCTATATAATCCCGACACTTAGAAAATAACCAATCATAATTCAATGTTTGAGGTTAAGTGTTCTAGATTTGGTGATCTAGGACTCATATGCCACCTTGGGCATATGAGTCCCACCTAGGTCTTAGGACCTAATTTCAAATTGCACATTAAACAAGACACTCCTAGAAATATATGTCCTGTGTTTAAGCCACTGGGAATCATATGCCACAACTGGCATATGAGTCTCACTTTAACTATGACCTAATTTAAATCAAATTCTTGGTGGGATTATATTATCCTAGATATGATGTCGGCTTGTAGTGTTGTACTTTTGGGAAATTTGGCATAAACAAGTATAAATACAAGGCTATTTCACTTAGTTTCACTTAGCAACTTTGAGTCAAGCATCCTAAGACTTCACAAGAGTATCATAGAGTATTCAAGAGCATTTACAAGGCATTCAAGGGCATATTTATAGAAGATTATTGTAGCAATCAAGATCATCATGTGGTTTTGAGCTAATGTTGTGATGTATTGTTCAAGATTAGTTCAAGTATTCAAAGGCATTATCTTTCATCAAGAATCATGATCAAGATCTACATCCATTGAGGCCACTTCATGCTTGTTTGCAGATCTGCAAGGTTTCAAACAAGGTTCTATTATTTCATCTTATGTTTCATGTTTCATTTCATTCATACTTCATTTCTCATTAAGGTTTGATTACCAAAACAGGGTTTGACCAAGGCAAACCCCCATTCCCTAACAAAACAACATCTCTCTCTCTCTCTCTCTCTCTCTCTCTCTCTCTTTGTGTGATTGCAGGTTCATAAGTTGAAGAGAAAGTGGATTTGAAGCCTTCAAAAGTACTAAAATGATAAAGTTAAAAAAGTTGTCAAAGTTGTCATAAAAAGTTGTCAAGGCTCATGGAAACTCAGATCTATAGCAAGATATCCAACCTGTTTGTATGAAATCAATGGGAAAGTTCTTATTTGATCCATCTTTAGAGGCTCACAAAGTTTTGCTTTAGAATTCTTCTCTTAGGACACTGCGCAACAAAACGAGACACTTTGCAACAGTCTGGGCATGAGTCCTAGTACTACCTTTTTTCTAGATTTTAGCATATCTAGAACAGTCATTGAGAGATTCCAGATCTTGCCTAGAAACCCTAAACTAGGACTAAATTGCCTAGTCTAGTGTATGAGTCCTAGCACACATCAAAAGCAACAATTTTCAAGGTTTTCAGGCCTTACTTAGTCATTGTCATTTCTCCAGGTACTTTATTTTATTATGCTTATCAGTCTGATTACATGCTTTGAAATTCCATTTTCTAGGTCATATAGCTAGATTTGCATATTTCTTTCATATTTTTCTTTCTAAGCATTTTCTTAGTGGTGAACCCCCTTTTAATCACACCTAAGGAAGCCACCCTAACCCTAGTCTATTCCTCAATCAATTCAATTGGTTGAGGGATCTTGGTTTCCTTTAATGAACTATGAGTGAAATAAGTCCCTTAGTTCCATCTCCCCAAAAGGTGGAACCCTATTTCCTTGTGTTCAAATTTTATATATCATTCTAAGCATGGTGGGATAGGGTTATAATAGGATGTGATAAGGATAATTTTAATCTCTAAGGATTGTAAAGTACCAAGCCTTGATCTATGAGGTTGTGAGTAAAAATTCTTATAAAATTCCTAATTTCTACCATCTCATTTGGGTTAAAAGGCTTAGGGAGAGCGGATGAGGGTAGGTTAAAAACTTGTGTCTAGTTGAAAAGGGTGAAAAATAGGGGGGTTATCAAAATGGGGTTTGATGCTCTTATTTCTCATTATTTCATTAGGAAATGAGATCCACCCAAAGAATTGACTTACAACCCTTAGGTGCTCATCAACTCAATGAGTGAATCTTTATATTTCCTTATGATTGAAGGACAAGGGTCAGGTTCAATAGGAAATTTTGGGAGAAAGATTAAAAATAGTAAATCAACCCAATTATGCCAAAATAAACTTGAAATAACAATATTAAACTCAAAATAAGCAGAACCATAAATTAAATTGTAGATCTAAGAAGGGTAAAAATTTGTTTACTAGTCACCAAAAGTGGGTTTTCAAAGGTTGAATGGGACTCATTCGCCCAGGGCCGAATGGGTCCACTGTCAAGGCTTTTCTACAAATTTTGGGAGCCTCTGATGCAGATCTGAATCTTCCAATTTGTCTAGGTGACAATGTCAAAATGTCAGAAATAATTTTTGTAGGCAAGTTTTCGTGAGATGACAACAATTATGACAACTTTTTCAACTTCTCCAAATTTTCTCTTCAAGAGATCTTCAAGATTTCTTTCACCTAGATATACAAACACAACATGAGAGGAAAAAATTGTTTATTTTTGGTGAATGGGGGTTTGCCTTGGTCAAACCGCATTTTGGTAATCAAACTTTGAAATGAATAAAAGCATGAAAGAGGGAATGACGAATGAGAAATGCTATGTTACCACTCAACAAATCCTCAGATAAGTCCTTTAATGAAGGTATGCAACTTGCATGAAATAGCTTCAATGGATGTGGATCTTGAACTTTTGAATCTTGCTTGAAATAGTGTTGTTAATGCTTGATTTGATCATGAAACCTTCATCACAATGTTAGCTCCAAGAACATGCATGATGCAAGAAGACTTTGATATGAAAATTGGACCTTGATTGCTACAATAAAACTCTAATAAATCTTCTCTTGAATTCCTTTGATCACAATATTTTATTTAGGAATGCTTGCATAAAAATTCTTAGTGGAAACATAGTGAAATAACCTTGTATTTATAGGTATGTATCCTTAATTTCCCAAAATTCAAATATCAGAAGCTTCCATTGAATTATAGATTTGAATATATTAAAATACCACCAAAAACATAGTTTAAATTTAGGTCCTAAGGTCTAGGGAGGACCCATTCGCCCATGGTCGAATTGGTCCCAAGTCCATAAACCTAGGACACACATTGCTCAATGTGAAGTGTTATGTTAAGGAATTAATGAATGTCAGGTATCCTCTTGGGAAAATGTAATTAAATGGGCTTGGAAAGTTAATTAAAGGGCCAATTAAGGCATAATTAAGCTCAATTAATGAAGGGAGCCCTAAACAAGTGTGAAAGTGTAAAGGGGTACACTTTACAACACTAAATTAAGGCATAGTTAAGTCCAATTTAACTAGGAGGGTCCAAACAAGTGATAAAATGTAAAGGAATACAATTTCCATCACTACATTTAGCCCCCACTTTAGTGAGAGGATGAACTTGCATCAAAATAAAACTAAAGTAGACAATCAAAAAATACTTATGCAACAATGACAAGATACTCAATCATACAATATCAAAGACTTAAAGAAAAAGGTAAAAACAAAAAGGGCAGATCAAGTCTCAACTATCCAATGCAATGTGGAACACGCCTTAGTTGTTTGTCCAAAAATGTTCACAAGTAGAACTTGTTGTCCACTATGAAAACAACATGTACACGCTCACACAAGCTAATGGAACTCTAACTGTTCACTAGGTGAGCCCCCAAGGGTGGCAAATGAGAGAATCTTATTAGGCTACCATACCATACCAAAGCTATACATTCGATAACTTCAATAAGGCACCAGAAAAAAAAAACATGAACTTCAAGTTTCATAAAGCCTAACAAGCTGCATTATGCTAAGCACCTACAAACAAAATGCAAGGCTCCACAGTCAGGAAAAGTGTGTTATTCTTGGTGGCCATAAAAAGGGTTCGAGCTTCACAAGGTTAGGAAGTTGTGTTATGCTAAAAAATTATGAACAAAATTGAAAATAACATGTTCAAAGGGATTTCACTTAGTTCGTGTAAGGTCTCCTCTTAGGGAACATCATGCCTAATGTCTCCAAGAGAGGACAAGTCTAGGATAAAAGACTCACAACTTAGGGAATGCAACATATAGCATCACCAAAAAGAGGAAAGTCGTATGCCAAGAAAGGTCACACTCTTCGAGGACATCAAACCCAATGACACAACCAAGAAAAAGACACATCACAAGAAGTAAGAAGATCACACAATGAAACATAAGAAATGTAAAAAACTTCAAAAATAATAATGCCAATGTATGCCCCCACTTTAAAGAAATTGCTAGACACCATGTTGTGAGCAATTACTTTAAAGAAGAAAATGATCAATGCTAACAATAAAGAGGACATGAGAGCTTATTTGGAAAGCCCTATGCCAAGTCATATGTTTCCAAATGAAGCTACATCATGAAAAAGAAATGGGTTTCCCCCAAGATGGAATCCCAAAATCACATAAGGGATCCACGGATTTGGGGTTAGTATGTCTTTGCTCCAATTTTCTTATAAAGCTCAAAAAAATCATCATTCCCCAAATACTTGTAGAATTGGAAAAATGACACATAGAGAGAAAAAAGAAAGAAAAGCTTTCGAGTCAGCATGGAAGAGATCTAAATGTCTTGACGCCTTGTGTCATCCCCAAAAGGAAAAAACAAGACAAAAGAAAAGATAAAGGTTTACGACATATAAAAGAATGTAGATACAAATAGAGGAATGAACATGAAGAGATACATCAAACAAAATAGTATGGGGAGATCACATTACACACATGCAATCACACAAAGAACATGAAAAGAAAATAAAGATAAGACTAGTAAGGTACATGTGAGTCAACCTATTAGCAGGTCATCTGCATCCCAATCTTGTTCATCATATGCGGAAGGCAGAAAACTGGCCAAAATGACAACATCAGTGCCAAACTAGGACAAGGCTATCTAGCTCCTTTCCCCCACTAAGTGCAAGACAAGGATGAGCTGAGTTGAGTGATGAGAATGAGCTCCTTGTGATATAGAAAATGATTTGCAATGAATGTAAAGCATGCAATAGTGAGTATACTATGATCCTACAACTATTACATGGCAAAGAGCAAAGTGCATGCTTTTTAGGGATTATATTTATGAGTCCATATTCATCAAGAATCTTCTTTAAAGCATGAAACTCATCAGTAAGATTCCTGAGAGTTCTACAATATGCACAATAATTCATGTTCTTAGGCTTGTTGCTTCTACTAGGAGGTGGTAGTTTAATCCATTCTATATGAGGAATTTCCTCCATTTGTTGTTCAATTTCTATTTTAGTAAGTAGGAATGACAACTTTTTGACTTTATAAGGTTTGGATTTCTTGCTTGTTTGACCAATTTGTTGAGGTGAATTTTAAGGACCTAAAATGATCTTGTCATCCTTGTGATCATTTTGAAGGAGGAAACTTGTTTCCTTAGAAGCTACGAACGAAGAAGGATCTTGTTATCCTCAACCTTTAGTATCTTTGATTGAGATTTGTTCCAACAACTTATGAATCTCATGCTCATTTGTTGTGTCACATCCTTGTTTAGTTAAGATATTAAAGAATTGGCCATAAGTCTCTTCTAGGTTGATAGGTGTGTTGGTCACTTTATTAACGTAAGATGGATAGGTATGCACTTGGTTAGAGGAACTAGGTTCACTCATTGTTGGAGGTTTAGGCTTGGTTTGAGATTCAATTTTAGGATGTAAAAGACCAAACATCTCAAGTTGTGGGATAATAAGAGGTGTTGGTTGTTGCATGGAAGGGTAAAATGATGCGTTGTTCTCAAGGTTGTTGAGGAAAAGTGTTTATGAATTCATGCATGTTGTCAACATCTTCTCCTATGATGTCAACTTGACAAGGACATTCATTAGGAGTGGATTGAGCATGATTAGGTTCTATTGCATTAGGATCATTTCCAAAAACGCAACTTGAAACATCAACCAAAGAGATTAAGGACTTCCATTTATTACCAATACACATGTCCATTATGCAAGAATGAATTGAAATGTAGAGAAATTCTCATATTTTTAGATTGATAACAAGATTATTTTTTGATTATGCTATGCAAAAACCTGAAAATGATGTCTTTTAAAAATGCAAAGTTGCATTCACACAATGCACTAAATTTATCAAATAAAGCTTAATCATGATCAATTTGAGACAACATAAATTCTACAAACTATAATAGCAAACCAAAAACAACAAAACATAATATAGAAATAGATATTTTAATGCCCATAAATGCAGAAAAAATCCCTAATTAAGACTCATTTTCCCATGGGTGAATGGGTCCTAGTTGAGGGTTTTGAAAAATGAATTTACAGATTTATGAGTTGGTTCATATAGTTTTTAGATTCTGGACTGAGATAGGCGGTTACAGTTTTAAATTTCTATAAATTTAAGTCTATATGCAAATGCAAAATAATGCTAAATGAAAAACTAGGAGACCTAATTTAATATGCACTTTTCATTGAATTTTGTGTTTTAAGTTTCTGATCATGCAATGTTATGTAAATGCTTTGCAAAATGACTGAAGTTTTTATATTTTCCAAATTTTAAAGAATGAAAAAATACAATCCTAAAACCCTAAATGAGATGCAAACTAATGCAACTTAAACAACCCTAAATGAGATTCAATTCAATTCAATGCAATGCAAATAAATGCAAATCCTAGATCTAGGGTTGAAATGGACTCTAAAATTAGAAAGATGCAATGCTCAAGAGTCGGGTTCAGCAAAATGAAATGGGTGAAAAATA
The DNA here is from genome assembly GCA_007258455.2 of Sequoia sempervirens. Lineage (NCBI taxonomy): Eukaryota > Viridiplantae > Streptophyta > Pinopsida > Cupressales > Cupressaceae > Sequoia > Sequoia sempervirens. The sequence continues at coordinate 162,218 of VDFB02273146.1, read as the reverse complement.
GGGGGGTTATCAAAATGGAGTTAAATGATGGTCCTTTTTCTCACTATTTCATTAGGAAATGAGATCCACCCAAAGTTGACTTACAACCCTTAGGTGAGTCAACTCAATGAGTCAATCTCTAGATTTCCTTATGACTGAAGGATAGGGGTCAAGTTCACCAAGCACTTTTGGGAGAAATATTAAAAATAGTAAATCAAACTGATTATGCAAAATTAAACTTGAAACAACAATATTAAAATCAAAATAAGTAGAGCCATAAATTAAATTACAGATCTAAGAAGTGTAAAAATGTGTTTACCAGTCACCAAAAGTGAGTTTTCAAAGGCTAACTGGGACTCATTTTCCTAGGGGTGAATGGGTCCACTATCAGGGATTTTCTACAACTTTTGGGAGCCTATGATGCAGATATGAATCTTCCAATTTTTCTAGGTGGTAGTTTCAGAATGTTGAAAATAATTTATGTAGGTGAGTTTCAGTGAGATGACAACAATTATGACAACTTTTTCAACTTCTCCAAATTTTCTCTTCAAGAGATCTTCAAGCTTTCTTCCACCTAAATCTACAAACACAACATGAGAGGGAAAAATCATTTTTTTTGGTGAATGGGGGTTTTCCTTGGTAAAACCCTATTTTGGTAATCAAACCTTGAAATGAATAAAAGCATGAAAGAGGGAATGAACAATGAACAATGATATGTTACCACTCAAAAAACCCTTGGATAAGTCCTTGAATGAAAGTCTGCAACTTGCATGAAATGGATTCAATGGATGCGGATCTTGAACTTTGAGTCTTGCTTGAAATAGTGCTTTTAATGTTTGATTTGATCATGAAACCTACATCACAATATTAGCTCCAAAACATGCATGATGCAAGAAAAAATTGATATAAAAATTAGACCTTGATTGTTGCAATAAAACTCTGATAAATATGCTCTTGAATGCCTTTGATCACAATATTTGCTTTAGGAATTCTTGCATAAAAATTCTTAGTTGAAACATAGTGAAATAACCTTGTATTTATAGGTATGTATCCTTAATTTCCCGAAATTCAAATATCACAAGCCGACATTAAATTACATATTTGAATACGTTAAAATACCACCAAAAAAATATTTAAATTTAGGTCCTAAGGTCCAGGGAGGACCCATTCACCCCTGGGTGAATGGGTCCTAGGTCCATAAACCTAGGACACACATTTCGCAATGTGAAGTGTTATGTTAAGGCATTAATGAATGTCAAGTTTCCTCTTAGGAAAATGTAATTAAATGGGATTGGAAAGTGAATCAAAGGGACAATTAAGGCATAATTAAGCTCAATTAATTAAGGGATCCCTAAACAAGTGTGAAAGTGTAAAGGGGTACACTTTACAACACTAAATTAAGGCACAATTAAGTCCAATTTAACTACGAAGGCCCAAACAAGTGAGAAAATGTAAAGGGATACATTTTCTGTCACTACACTAGTTATACTGAATGGCTTGAGGAGAACTAATTTTTGACAAAATAATGAGTTTATGAGTATAGGGGACAACCTTATAGCTTTCCAAAGTGCCTTTCCATAGTGAAATTGGAAGTCTGTTGTATGTTATGGTTTGTACTAGACCAGACATTGCCCAAATAGTGAGAGTTCTTTCTAGATATATGTTTAATCATGGTAGAGTTCATTGGGATGTAGTTAAAAGAGTCTCCACATATTTGTGTGGTACCTCAGATTATTCCTTATGTTATCATAATAATATGACCGAAGATGAGATTTCCCTTGATATTCATGGTTATGTGGATTCAGACGAGGCATGTGATGTTGGTAGTAGAAGATCAACTAGTGCTTATGTGTTTACTTTATTTGGTGGTGCGATTAGTTGGATGAGTAAGTTATAGGTTGTGGTTTCTTTGTACACTATTAAAGCTAAGTATATGACAGCTACTCATGCCTATAAAGAATCCATTTGGCTTAAGAGACTATGTTCAGACATTGGAATAAAACAAGGTGCAGTCACAATTTATTGCGATAGTTAGAGTTTGATATGTCTAGCTAAGAACCTGAAATTTCATGCTAGGACCAAGCACATTGATACATACAATATCATTTTGTTAGAGATATGGTCAAAGATGACATGATGAAGTTGGTTAAGGTAGATACTTTGATGAACTTTGTTGATACTTTAACTAAGCCTATGATCATAGAGAAGTTCTGATGGTGTTCAAAGACTATGGGCCTTCTGACCCCTAACAATTGATAAAAGATATTTTTCACCCTTTTGTTGCTTTTGCAAGGTGTTTGACAAGTGGGAGATTTGTTGGTAAAATGCATCTCAACCTTGCAATTACATAAGATACTATTTATGCATAAGGTACAGTTCATATGATAGTGACGAGGGGGGTGCGGAGTATCCTGCCATGAGGGGTCCAGAGGGATCATCCCCTCAGTTGGGGGTCTGGGGGCAATGCGTGGACCATTCATCATTAGGTCTCAAATCTGACAATTGACATTCTATTATCTTGACTTGCCCTAGAAGGAAACCCTATTTTATGAGGGTGTTGTATTAATTATGGTTGTGTGTTGTGATGTATTCTGAGAGCCTGATAGTGGTGGTGTTTCCTCTAGATCTTTGGTTGGTGATACTCTTGTGAGAAGCTTGCTCTGCAAGTATATTGTAATCTTTTTGATTTTTGAATAATATATTGGGCGACTTTTGGAGTGTGGGGTTTTTCTCCTAAAAGGGTTTTTCCCACGCAAATCATTATGTTGTGGTATGCATGATCATGTCTATGTTTATTTTTGTTTAATTTTTTGTAACTTTTAAATATTTGTAAAGTTTTGCATTATTCTCCTCTCAAGATTAGTGTAGGAAGTCATTTCGCTACCTTAGCTTCCTTACACTAATAGCATGTACCTATCACCAAAAGATGATTTTGAGTAGTGTAGGAGGATTGGTTTGCCCCTGGGTGAATGGGTCCTTGATAAGGCTTCTAAAAACACTTTTTATAGTCCTTTGATGTCAGATCTAAGATGTTGATTTATGCTTGGAAACCTACTGGAGTGACAAAAATAAATTCTACAACTTAGTTTTTGTGGCTTAACAAGAATGACAATAACAAATGCAAAAATGTAAAATTTATCTTCAATATCTTCTTCAACTCTTCTTCAACCTATAATCTACACATACACAAAAGAGGGAAAATAGTTTTGTTTCATTTTTTTGGGGGTTTTCCTTGGTCAAACCCTAGTTTGGTAATCAAACCTTAATAAAAAGACAATAAAAGGGAAGGAAATGATGAATGAACACTTGTTGCAACTCACCACCCTTCAATGGCTTCCTTGAAGGACTGAAGTCATACACATCACTTCAAAGGAATTGGATATTACTTGCTTGATTTGCTTGAATGCTTGAATGGTTGGACCACCAAAAACATATTTAAAATTGGGTCCTAGCACATAAAGGGGACCCATTTTCCCCTAGGCAAATGGGTCTTGGCCTAAATCTCCAAGACGCTCATAATCCATGGCAATTAAAATATTAAATGCATTTATTTAATGTTGGTTCTCCTTTCAAAAAACGATAAAAATAAGGCTTTGGAATGCATAATTTGGTACATTAGAAGCTTAATTAAGTCCAATAAATTAAGGGACCCAAACATAGTGTGAAATTGTAAAGGTATACAATTTCCTACAATACAATTTCAATTCTAATGATCTCTCTGACATCCACATCTTGCCAACATGGAACTAAGGTTCTAGGTGCATAGTCCCCTTTGATTTCTATGACCTCTCTAACTTAAACATGGATTTACATTAAAAAATGAAGTTCAAATGTCAACAAAAAATTGGAACCTTTGCAATTTATAGGTCCTAGTTATGACTTGAAACCCAATCTTGGACAAAACATAATAGAACATAAATAAATAATTCGTTGTGATAGGTAAAATAACAAGGTTAATTATTTCATATGACAAGGCATAACTTCCTTGTTATTTGATCTATTTACAAATATAGTTGGAAATATGTTCATGATGTATTGGGCTTTGAGCCACTACAATCCAACCTCCCAATGTACATAGATCCCAAGAAAATGGAAGATTGGGAACCTCCAAATTTTAACTAAAGAAAGTAGAGAAAAATAAAATAAAACTTAGTACATAAAATATAATGCTTACCATAACCACAAGACATTCAAGATCCATATAAATAAGCCAATATATTAGAGATCCATAAATCTCCAATGATGATATACCTCCACCCAACCATGTGGTGCACTCAGGCCCACTCCATTATACTAAGAGATGAACACAAAGGGGCTTCAAGCACATTCACACCAAACTAGGAATATGACAACACTCATGCAAAATACACATGCATAGAATAATACTACAACATAAAATTACACAATACTACAATCACATGATATTCACAATATGATCACATCAACACTGGATATAAGACCCAATGGAAGGATAAGGATTAGAATCTTACTAGGCATAGGATAAGAAGTGTCAAAACAGTCATTCAATGATGTCATGGGAAGTTTGGGAGTAGATCTTCCTAAATGAAGATACTCATAAAATTTACCAAATCCCAGAGCTATGACACATCCCTCATCACTAGGTCAAACCTTTGAAAGAATTCATAATCTAGCACAAAAATATCTTATTTAATCATTTAGTTAATGCCAATATTCATTATTTTAATTAAAATCTCCACAATTTTTTTCTTGTGATTCCTTTGTGCTATGGAAAATAGTGAGATCTAGTCCTTTACTACCTTAGACCTTAATCCTAAAGGCTCAACACTTTGAACCTATTATTCAAGCATGGCATGGAGATCCATAAACAATATTCACAACATGATTCCCAAAGATGCATAATTTAATCTTACATTGAAAACCAGTTCATCCACAAATTAAAACACTCAAATCAAATCTTAAATTGCAGTTTTCTCTATTTTATCAAAATGTCAAAAAATAGTAATGTCCTTCTTCCTCCATTAATGGAGTGCATACAACCTTGAAATTTCCTATTTTGATTTGGAAAGAATAGGCATAATTTAAATATACCCTTCTCCATATTCACCCATCATCACGAATTTCACGTAAAATTGGGAAGAGAAGGTCCTAATAAAATTTTGCCATAATAAGGCTCTAAAATGGACTTTAATTTTTTTTTTAAATACAAATTAAAAAATTTAAATTTCTGAAAAAAAAAATGATTCTAATTCTTTCCTACCTCTAAGCCATATGCTCCACCTGAAGTGGGCATGGAAATTGGAAAACCCAATCAAAATGCAAGATTTTAAAATGAATGAAAAGGGGAAAATACCTCTTTTAAATGAAGAATAACAACAATGAAGGTATATAGGTTATAAACCTTTTGCATAGAAATAAAAAACAATGAAGGTAAATCCTCCTTAAAACCAAGAACCCACTCAATATTTCTCCAAGAAATTTCACACACCAACAATCCACTCCTTCAATCTTTTCTTTCAATAACATAATTTGCTTTTCAAATTTATAAGATCTAAGAGGGTTGAGAGAGAGGGATTTTGGAGAACAAGAAGTTAATAATAACTTATTTCCCTCTTTTTCTATCTATTTAATTGAGATCTAGATTTAGATATTGGATAACAATATTTTTTTGTAACGACTCCTCTTGTTTGACTTCAAGGTACACATTTACTTTTACTATTTTTTTTCTTGTCTCAAACATGATCGAATGCACATTTTTGAACCCAAATTTATTATTTTAGATAATTTAATTAATATTAATTATCCTTAGATTATTTAAAATGTATTTTTTATTTCATTTCATACTCAAACCACAACCTTTACTATTCTTAAATTAATAATTAAAATTAGTTAGTTATAATAATGGACTTCATTATTAACATTTTCTTTATGTATAATGTAATATCTTGATTATGTTTATTAATTTTAACATCTTTAATTTGAAGATATATTTTTTGTAACTGTGAAATTAGTATCCTTGTACTATTTTCATTTAGTTTTGTTCATATTTTGATGAAATATATCAATACATGTACATGGTGACAAATGGCATAATATTGTGTGAAGTTAGGCCTATTTGTCTATCTATTATCCACTTTTATTTGCATACATTCTTATGCTTATAGCTTTATCTTATCCTTATTATACATCTATATATATTCGCCCTATTTATTTGATTTGTTAGGAAAAGGTGTATTGTATGCCTTGCTTAATGTTATAATGTAATATTTATTTATTATGTGGTGCACCTAGGAGGTCTAGGGATGTGTGCATCACATGGACTGGCATTCTTGGGGCCATTTTATGTGTTGTATGTAATATTAGATTAAATATTTAATGTGGGATTGCACATGAGAAAAATATTTAATATTGGGAAAACTTAGCACCAATATTAAATGAGGGGTTATTGGTTTTGTAAGCTCATGGTATTAGTCACATGGTTTTATGTAATACCACTTGGTGGTTTTGTTTGAGCTTGTTTCTATAAACATAAACACATGGGTAGTTGTCTAAGGTTGGCTTATTAGCTATTTTGGCTAAGGGGTTGAGAGCATCTCTTGTTAGAATTTGTGAGGGTTGAAGCATGTCATGTGATGTGTGGTTACAAGCTTGTTCACATGGAGTTCTTGTAGTGGGATTGATGTTTCAAAGGTGTTCATGGAGGACTTTGAATATGTATTGTAATTTTTATTGCTGAATAATACATGAGTGATGGATGCTTTTGGAGGCTGGGTTTTTTTTCCCTCTTGAGAGTTTTTCCAGGGTATATCTTGCATGTCATCTTTGATGGTATGTTTTCTATTTTTTTTCATATCGATTCTAAATACTTGCTTTTTTATATTTCTCTATTTGGGTTATGTGGAAATTATCTTGCATGGTGAATCATAGATTTTTGGGCATGAGGCTTATACACTGCTCTTGCACTCTTAGGATGTTTCACCTAAAAGGAGAGAGATAAACCTCATGATTTGTGGTTCACTCAAATTAGGAAATGTATGATTCAATTAAGACTAAATGAGATGATTCAAATGCAACTAAGCTAATTAATTGACTGATTATGAATGCAAAACCTAAGAAATATGCAATGTTGGAAAACACAATGTGTTATGCAAGCATGAACTAAAACATAACTAAATGCAAAACATAAATGAAGAAGGCTAATTCAAAGTGCACCTGGGTAGAGAATGAAGAATATGGAGTGTCTTGAATGCTGACAAAAATTATTGAAAATCACTAGTGGGACTCGTTCACCACTAATGGCGAATTAGTCCTGCTTCTAATGCAAACTTCTGGAAACAGGTTTCTGAGTGTCGGGATCTGGAATATGACAAAATCTAGATTTCCAGCCTTAAGGTGGGACTCATTCACCACTGAAGGTGAATTATTCCTCTTCCAAAATTATGTGAAATCAAGGACCGATTCTATACCACCAAATTTAAGGTTGTTTTCTTGCTGGGTTGATGGAGTCAAATCTGTAGAAAAAGGGTTGTAGGTTGTCTCCAAGCTTGAAATAGGGTTGATTTGACTTGAAACACTTTGTTGACTTATTGACCACCTTTCAACACCTAATTGCTTGACAAATTTGCATACAAGAGTTTGCAAACACACATGCACAAGGGGAAAAATGGTTAAGGGTTAGGTTATAGGGATTTTCCTTGGTCAAATCCCACTTTGGTAATCAAACCCTTAATGAAGAAATGGAATGGAATGAATAAGGAAAGATGAATAAAAACATGCAAATGTCCTAAACTCACCACAACCTTGTTGAAGAAATATGAAGATATATCAATGGCTGCTCCAAGATACTTGATTGATGCTTGATTGAATGATGCAAAGTGCTTGAATGAATGAGTTAATTAGTGAACTTGATGAATGGGGGTTAAGATGGATTTAAAAACACTTATTTATACACAATTGTGCCTTAGTAACCCAATGCTACCTCATCATAGGCCAACATAAGGTAATTTTGAATAAAAACCCAAAAGAAAATTTGAAATATTTTGAATTTTGAGCCAAGAGGGACTCATTTTCCACCCATGGCGAATGGGTCCCACCTTGAACTTGAATGTGGTTGTCAGGAATTAAGTCACATTTAATATTATTTGTCAGGTTTACATTAAAAAATACACTTAATTAAGCCTTATAAGGGCATAAAGGGGTCGAATAAAGCATAAGAAAGGTGTAAATAGTGAAATTAACCCTAGAAAAGCATGAAATATTGTTACAAGACTTTACAACACTTCAAAATAGGACTTGATAAGTGATGAAAAGGTGAATTGTAATGAATATAGTCTAGAAAAGTGTAGAAATGTGTTACAACACTTCACAACACCTTCGCAAGATGCCATAATTTGAATTTTTGGTAAATTAATAGTGAAAAAATTAGAGTTGGTGAGCTTAAAAAAACCATCCTATATATTTATCTATTGTCTTTGATTATTGCCTACTATAAAAGGGTTGGTCTAGCTCAAAGGTTTTCATGTCTTGGTGATATGACAAATTACTAAAGGTATTTTTCAATACCATGTATCCTCTAGTTGGTAGAAGGAGAAAAGAAAATCAATTGATGTCATTAAGATTGAAAAGAACATAAATATGTATAAATACTATGATGAATTTGTACAAGTAGGAATAGTTTTTAGTCACAATTCTATACAATCCCTCAAATCTATACTATGACAAGACACAAAGTTGACACAAATTAAAGACACATGTCATTATAATAGACCACATATATCAATTCTAGACATCAAAACATCCAAGAACTTCAATAATTGTCTCTATTCTTTAGTCGCAAGGCTAATCACTTTTTCCTCATTTTGTTTCTAAATATAAAAAGTACACTTTGTTGAATGATTAGACTCCAAAAATTATTGTGGCAAGTAGATTTTGAATTTTATTATACCAAGTAGATTTGTGGCACCTTGTTTCACAAAGTGTAATGGTAAATGTGATCCATTACAAAATTTACATTTCCAAGTTATATGTGTCCCTTATTTTGATGAAGATCAATTACTTTCCATGGTGTTCCCATTACATTTGAGTGGTCATGCATTTATATATAATTATTCACTATTGCATGGTTATGTCACTTCCTTTGAGGAATTAGCTAACGCTTTCATAAAATATTTGCACTATAATATTTCAAGCCTAAATAATATGCTCTTGATCTAAAGAAACTAAAGCGAAAAAAAAGTGTCAACTAGAGATTACTTATAATGATTTCTGTTACCAAAATTTCTACCTTCAACTCATTTTGGTAGAGATGGAATTGTTTGTTACATCTAAGGTGAAAGGTACATTCATTTCATGTTGATAGTTGCAAATAAAGGTTTTCAAATAAGATTTAGTTTATTATGCAAAATTCACAACACAGAAGATTCATCAAAATTGCATAGTAATGTTGCACTTTATTCATTTTGAAATTGAGGAACACATAGGATTGCATAAACATTATTGTTTCATTCTTTGGACACAAAGGAGTGTTTAAAAGTCCCACAAAAGCTATGGGAATGACTAAATTACATTGATAAAACATAGGAACTAAGCTATTCAACTACAAAAAAAATAAGAAAGCATATAACGAAACATTACATCCTTCATTGATTGTTCAATGTTGTTGTTGTTGTTCATCTTCAGCTCTGTCTTCATTTTTCCTCCTTTCTTTAGCCCTTCATTTCCCATGTTTAGGTGTACATGTAGGATGTTAAAGAGGTTTGTTAGAGCTTGAGACATAAAGTTTCATCATATATTATCAACAGTTGAATAACTTAAACCTATGAGCTATCAATCCAATTCAACCATATCAAATTAAAGCAAAAGAATCGAGACTAGACCATCAAGTAAAAGATAAAATAATCATCGAAACGACTATTGAGTTCCACTTTTTTTATCTAGCTTGTTTGTTCAATGTGCAGGTATAGGTATATATTTCATTACTGGTTTGTCAGGATTCAACATTTAAGTATGTGGGAAAAAATTGGGCTCCCACAAGGGTCGAGCCCAGTATACTACAAAGGTACATTATCATTTGAGTGATAGTGAACATGCATACATATTTCAAGTTCACAATAAAAAAAATAGTTGAAACAGTCAGAAAAGTCAAGTAAATGCTATTTCCATGTGTTTGAACAAAGATACCATGGGACAGTCACAATTAAATAAACTAAGTTACAAGTGGTCTCCAAAATTTCTTGCATTTACGTGATTCAATGTTTTAAAGAGAGTATTCATAAAGGAGGTTTTGCAGCCATATGTTTGATGCTATAGGAGAAATAGTACAACAATAAGTTCTTCATTGTTTCTTTTATAAAGATAAAGGTCGTGACAAGAAAGATAGAGGAATATCCATTTTCCCATTGTAAATGAAAAGAATAAAGGTTGCATTCATGAAAGGAAGATCCACTATAAAGTTTTAAGATGACATTGAATATGACAGATGCAAGAAAAGATCAAGTGGCAGGAGCTTATGAAGTAAATGACAAACACATTCAAAAAACTTGGAACATAGATTTTTTAAAACTCTTCTAGAGGGAAGTTACACTTACAATGGATGGTAGCATTGTAAATATGAGGACAACTAGAGATGCTCAAAAGTGCAGGGATAATGCATGATTAGAAGTGAAGGATAAGCTACAGGTTCATAAGAAAAACAGGGGAATATCTCTATATATCTATGATTTTGACATTCCATAGTGCTATTCATGATGAAGCAAATATGCATGAAAGTCATATATAACAACACATGTAAAAAAAAAATGATAATAGATTTGTTCATACATAGAGTACGTCATTTCAAGGACAAGAGTTTATAATCCCTAAAGGATGGTAATATGGAGCAACACTAGAAAGTACAGTAAATTGCAAAGGAAAGATTATATCATAGTGGAAGTGGCACCAATGATAGCCTCACAATAATAAAAGCATTCTTTCTTTTGCAAAGTGAAACCAAGTTGCAGCCATAATAGTTTGCAGCTATCTAAAAGAATGGTTATAGACATACATATCAAAATAAAATTTGCAAACAATATGACACATGAATAACATGGCAATTTTGTCACATAGAAAATACCTAGAAATTGTGCAATGGCGGCCTATACTGGAAAACATACAGAGTTTATTTTATTCATTCCACAGAAGGGAAGATGTCCATTATCTTGCTTTGAGTGAGCTGGAGTCAAGCTTATCAACGAGAGAAATACACAGAAAATGAATCTTCAAGTGGATAATGTTCATGAAGTAATGGATGGTAATGTGTAGGGTTTTATTATACCCGTACTGTGTAATAACATTGAATCATTTAGTAACCATTTTGATTAATGAAAAATCCCATGTCTCTTTTCAATCTTCAAATGCATTATACACAGAAAGGAGTGAAGAATACAAGGAGCTTCAGCAATGCAATGAGGAAAAAAATTGAATACCCATATGGAGGGAAATATAGTCGTGGCCTCCAATAAGAAAGTATACAGAGATTTCCTTGGTATTTTTAAAGAATACAAAGGATACACATACATTTATCATTCTTCTCTCATCAAATTGGTTTTTAAGTTCTTTCAACAGGAAATAAGCAAATAATACAAAGATTTGAACAAAGAAAACTTACCTTTTTCATTTTTGAGGAACACACAAACCCGCGTGGGTCTCCATTTTCTTTCCTCTAGAAAGTTTAGTCAATGCTCTCAATGGCGGCCAAGAAGTTGAGGAGTCAACAAAAAGTTAAAAGCATAGATAAATAAAACAGAAATTATGCTACAACCGCCGCTATGGAAGCCCAATAATACCTTCAAAATGAAGAATCTTGAGAAAATTTCCATATTTTTGTTTGAGAGAAGCTTACCTTGCTTTTCTATTTTCTTTTCATTGAGAATCTTCCATAAAATCAACAAGAATAGAGTAAGAAATTGCAGGTCAAGCTTCAAGATCCTACCTAGTAGCATGACGGTGCAAGGTTCTTCCAAAAATAGGTATTGTTTCATAGTCCAAGAGTGTGAAATGAATGAAATTTTATGGTTCAAGTTTTACTTGCATGCCCTAATTCGAGTGTTGGGTCATTTTTGACCTTGTTTTAAAAGAAACCATTTCATTTTGATTATGCCTTGGTTTTTTCTTTTAGACAATTGACCTAATGAGTTAGGGAACCCATGTGTTTTGGAAATGAATTTGTGAAGTCAAGCTTCACTATCATTTGAGTTTGAAATTAAAAGCACTTCACTTATAGTTTTGCATGATTTCGGTTAAAAATCAACAATATAATTAAATATTAAAGGTATATTACCTTAATATTTAAAATGTAATCAAAAGAAGGAGAGCAATTACACATTAAATATTAAAATAATCATTTTGATTATCTTTAATATTTAATCACACAGTCCTTTTCTTTCCAACCCATGCAAGGAATATAAGTGAAAGATAATTGAAGGTCAAAGTCATGCAAGGAATAAAATCATGCAAATTATGGAGATTCCTAAGACATAACCTTAGTTCTACATCAGTTTTGGAGTTGTTTTGATCATGCAGGTTAAGAGGAGTTTGCAACATTGAGAGTGCAGTTTACATTGGTTTTGACTCCTCTTTTTGAGGGCTTTCATCTTTGCTTTTGGGGAGGATATTTTCACTTTCAGTTCACTTTTAGTGCCACCTCCATGCACATCAAAGCCATTTCGAATTCTTCTTCAGTTACAAATAGTATGTGACAGAGTTTTGAGTTGTTTAAGCTCGGTTTACAGCATTGGTAGGCCCCTTTTTCAGCCAGTTTTGGTTTTCCTCGTGGATAGATTTGGAGTTCACATATTTTCACTTTAGTTAGCTCGAGATCTTTTTTCAGTCTCATTCTCTTCTGTCTTTTGTATATATTGAGAAAAGGACTTAGTCTTTTCACAGTTCTTGATAGTTTTGCCTTTGCATTTCTGCAAAGAAGAGATTGATTTTGTAACTCAAATATTTTATAGTTTAATATATAACAACTCTTTACAAGTTATTTTAGATTTGTTATTAGTAGATGAATTCCTTTTTATTTTCAATATTATCAAGTTTTGCCTTCAGGATTTCAGGATCATCATTGTCCTGGATCTTATTAGAGGATTATTATGTTTCAATTTTGAAACCTCTAATTTTATGTCTCTTTTATAAGTGTATATAAGCATTAATACACAAATTCATAGGTTATACATTGTGCATGTGATTACTTTATCATTTTAGTTGTGAAAATAGAGTTTTCCTTCAAAAGAGGTATTCTGTCAAAGCCTCTATATGAAACATTCAGGTGATTAAGTTGTCAAATTTGGTTGTGCAAGTAGAAATATTGAAAATTCATTTTTCAGTTATAATTTTTATTTGGAGACTCCGTTTTACTTGGTTTTAATTGTAGATTCAGTAGCATATGAGTAGAGTTCAAACAAGAGGAAGTGCTGATCCGTTTGAATACCTATAACTATTATCACCAAAGAGGAAAGGTAGAACAACAAGAATAAGGTTAAGGAGATCAAGATCACATTCAACACCGAGATCCCACTCTACACCTCCTAGTCTCAATTTTTTAAGTTTTTTAACTAGTTTTCCTAGTAGTACGTCCTATACTACAAGTAACAAATCCAAGAGTTCAAGCAACTCTGATGGCCAAAGCATATATGTTTTTACCATTTAGTGGGGATAATCCATTGAATTTAGCTCAACACGATGATGTACCAGTGGTTCCACTTAAAATCCTACCTATTTTCACTGGTGAAGATCATAATATGCCAACTGAACACATAAGAGATGTAGCTTCACTTTGTGGAGTTCATGATCTCATAGAAGAGAATGTGGTGTTGAGGATTTTAGCAACTTCATTTAAAGGCAAGGAACTCCAATGGTTCAGAGGCTTACTGATGAATTATGTTGCATCATGGGATGACTTTGGAGACATGTTGATCAAACAATTTTCTAACAAATATGATCATCTATCTCTAGTTGAGAAAATGACGACTATTAAGAGAGCCCCACAAGAACAGTTGACAGATTTCAACTTCTAGTTCCAAAGAACTTGGAATAGAATCCCAACCACAGTAAGGCCTACATAAAATCATGCCTTCTTGTATTATCTTAGAGTAATAAATAGTGATATTGCACTTCTGATTCAGTCTATGGGAGGAGTAACCCTACCAACAACTTATGATATAGGTATTAGAGCTAAAAATAACTTAATGTAGGCTGGTAAGATTGCACCTAGGCCTCCTATGCCTATTTTCCTAGATATTCGACCATTAATTCTCATTGAAATACCTCCTATTACCTCGCTACTGGTTGTTCTAGCCTTAGGTTTCAAACAACTATTCAAAATAGTGTTGTTCCAACAAACTCAGACTTGCAAGAGCTTAGGGGTACCCAACAATAGATGGCTAAATTGTTGCAGATAATAAGTAATGACTTGGTGAGCCTAAAAAATTAGCAATACCAGAATTACAAACTTTATCAAGTACCCTTTTAGGAAAATAGATTGCCTTATCAGGCTAACTACCAAGGATAGAATTTTTTTTTCAATACTCGGCCTAATTAGCCATATAATCAGAATGTCGCCAGCTCTTCTAAAGAGCTTGTACCTATGCAAAAAAAATTGGCACAAGATTATGTGTGGTGCAATCCCTGTAATTAGCACATAATCAGGCTACTTGTATGAACAAAGTGATTAATCAAGCTCTTATGGTGTAGAGCAGTTTTGTCACTTCTAAGAAAATAACAAAGGAGAAGAATGATCAACAAGACAATCAAACACAACAAAATGATCTTGATGTTTCCATGATGAACTGGAAAGGTAGTGAATTTTTTGGATTTAATCATGCACAAGGTCCAAGTCAATCATCTACCTCCATTGCAACCAATACGAGTTAAAAAAGAGAGTTTTTGACTTGAGACAACAAACTGTTTCTAGTGAACAACAAGCAGAAAAGGATAAACAACAAGCTATTCACTAGAAAAATCAAGTGTATATAGTCCAACAGGGGCAAGTTCAGCCTTCTACAACCCAAAACATTTAAAAAGGACTTACTGTAGGAAGCGTTGGCTAAAATTTCAATTTTTGATGAACATGCTAAGGAGCAGCCTCGTGTCTGGACCTAAACTATTGCTCATGTGCAATCATATCAGGGGAGTCAAAGGAATATGGAATATTAAAGGAGCATGAACATGTTAATTAGATGAGTGGAAATCAAGAAGATAACACATTTCATGATGTTTCAACTTGTTGTCTAGAGGTACCCCTTTCAAAAGTTCCCTGTTTTGAAAATATTTCATCTGTTGCTCCATTGAATTTTAAAGAGGATTTACATCATACATTCATAAATTCAAATTGTGAAAGATGCATTCAAGAACTTGAGATTGCCATACTTTGAGTCATGCAAGAAGAAGTGTTTCTCAGTATGCACAAAAACATTGAATTATTTTCTGATTCATATACTTTTCATGAGGATAAATTATTTGGTTTCTATATCTTGTTTGGAAGATCTGCATATGCCAAAAATCACACAGCTATTATTCAAACCATCCAGTTGCAGCTAGGCAGGATAACACTCCATTGGCATTGTTGACGTGTGTTTTGGCACAACAACATACAAACAGAATATTGCTACTCTATTTCTCCTGAAAGAGAAAGATAACACATGGATATCTCAGCTACCAAGGTCTTTATAGTTGGTTCTCAACTGTGCTGATGTTGCTCAATTGGTCAATGTAACAGTAATATTCAAGGGGCCTACTGGTGTTGAGCTTTTGGATTGTTCTAAGATCAAGCATGAAATAAAACCTAATTTAACTGGGGTTTTTAAAGAAACATAAAAAGATATATCAGAGCTTTGGAACAGAAAAGAATGACAATCCTTCTAACTTAACCAGACTTGCTACCTTTCAAGGATTTTGATAACTAAAACTAAAGAACAAAGTAAACTTGTGATTGACACACAACCTCTTTCATTCACAGTGCTAATTCAAATAACAAATTTTAAGTTATCAATTAAATAAAAGAAAAAATAACATTTCACTCCTCGAAGACTTCACAAATCAAATGATCAAGTTAAGACAAATATCATTCAGGAACACAATATGAAGTAGATTTTAATCTGGTTGCTTCTACTGTTAGTAAAATAGATAAACAACAATTACAAAACTAGCACAATCACCAGTGTATAGAAAATTTGTGATTCGAAATTATTTCCACTTATATTAAGAAGACTTGAAAGATCCATTACAGACTATTCTGAATCTAACTCCTAACTAAGAAGACAAAAGAGGCTCCTATTACAAAGAATCAGGAAGTTGTTCTATGTTTTCTAACTAACTTTCTCTCTAATTTCTAACTTTTTTCTAATCCTAGAAGTTCTCTACAAGTGCTCTACAAGTTCTAACTGTAAAAACTCTAACTGTCTCTTAAAAGTTCCAACCTTTTCAAAGAGGCCAGAATGCAATATATATATAGAAAATGTACCAAAAGAATGCGTTGTCCCCCTGTATTAAGGTTTTTAACAAAATATATGCTTCTAGGAGAGTCGCTCTAAGATCTTTCGAGAAGAGTTAATGTTGTATTCAATATGAAACCTTGCTGTCCATATTGCTAAAAAGTTATTCCGGGGGTGATCTTATATCTTTTGTATCTGTAGCATTTACTCTTCTATCTCTGTGTCCATCTTTGAACTCTCTTGCAATTTTCCTTGAATGCTCCAGGGCACTTTACCATTAATATTGATCAACCTCTGCCGGTGGTTACTACAGCTGTCCCTGTGAGTCACAGATCCTTCCTTTCTTCGACTTTCTTCATGTTCCAGACTTCTGTTGTAGGTTGACCGTCTTCTGGAACATCATCGGGCCCCCTTGTAGATTTGAACACCATTGCCCGAGCCCTTTCATCATCATCTATTCTCAGAAGGAATCCATCTTGCTTGCATTTTGTTAGTCTTTTCCACAGGGGCGGTCAATCGGTCAATGGCCCACCTTCTTTAGATTGGAGGAACAGAGACCACGTAGGATTCCTTGGCGGTCAAAAGTGGTTCATATTGAATAGCATGTTGGTGAGACACTCATCGTGTCTCCCCGATGCAACTATCGCCTTTATCGACCATCGACATGACATTAGACAGTCGGCAAGACGTTTCGGCGAGCTAAAGAAGTCATATCAAGCTCACAAAACCATCGGCAAGATAGTCGCTAGTTGGTGTGACATCATAGCGAACCTCAAGATCCTTCAGCGATCACATTTTCATGTCGGGGAGACTATCTCTTGTCGTTGTGACCTCACGGTGAAGTCTTCTCTTTCTCCCCGAGCTCTTTCTTCTTCTCCAGGCTCGAGCTCCTTTTCCCTTTCGGCAAGACTCTAGCATGGTCGCCCAGACCTCCCGGCGACTTCCTCTTCTCTCCCTGCTTGCTCATTCCCATGTCGGGGACACTTCATCACTTCGGGGAGAGCTTGCCCCGAACTCCTCTTTTCTTATCGAGCCCCTTTTGTTTTGGTGTGACTTTCTTTCTTCACCAAGACCTTTTGGCAAAGACATGATCCTTTGTTGAGCTCAGTGTCTTTCGATGGGGTCCCCTTTTTGTCGGTAGGACATTCTATGGTCAGGGAGACCTCATAGCAACCCTTTTGTTTTGTCCCCGAGCCCTTTTGTTTTGCCGCTACCACTTTACTTCGGCAAGAGTTCACCCCATCGGTGAAACATCTTGCCGAAGCCACTTTTCTCTCGGCGAGCTTCCTTCGTGTTGCTGAGACTTCCTTTGGTCGGTGAGACTTTAAACCGACCGAGGCTTCCTTTCGCCAAACCAAGAGCACTTCGGGGAGACCTCTCATAGTCGGCCGAACATTCCACCAAAAGCACAACTCTCCCCGCTAAAGGCATCCCTGTCCGTGAGATATCTCCCATTCGTCGAGACTTCTTAGCGGGCCCATTTCATTACCATGAAGCCACTTTTGTTGCCGAGACCACATTTCTTTGGCCAGACATTATGCCAAAGGTTTTACCTGTTGGCGATACTAACCCCATGTGTAATTAGTCGGTGGGACTTCAGCATGTCGGGGTGACCCTTCGGCGAGACCCTTATCTTTTGGTGAATCCGTTTCATTTCGGGGAGACAAGCTCCCTTTGCTGAGACCTCCTGCTGAACGCAAATTTTTTTGGTGAGGGCTCCCTCAATTGGCGAGACACACACTAATCAACCAGACCTTTTGGCGAGCCCAAATGGCTACGATGATGCTGCTTACTCCTCGGTGGGCTCCTTCATGTCGGCGAGACTTCCTTTTTTTTCCCAGACCTCACACCAAGGTCCCCTTGCTATGCCAATGCCTCCCGACCCCTGCCAGTCGGTAGGACATAAAGAAGTCACTAAGACTTCACCCTGAAGCCAAAATCTCCCACCAATATGTATTCTCTCTGCCGCCGGTTGGTGAGACATACGGATCTCACCGAGACCCTTCGCCGAAGGAAAAATCCCATGTCGATGGGAAGCACCTAGTCGCTGAGACTTTAATTGATGTCTTGCCGATTGATGCCTGCACATGAATTTCACTCGCTGTGACATCTCTGGGGTCTTACCGACCTTTGCCTTAATTGATTTTTATGACCAACTAGATTGGGGAATGCATTCTAGCTAAGCTCCCTTAGAAAATATCATCAAGTGTAGGATTTAATCCTACAAAACAAATGCTTCTATTAGTCCCCAAAGCAGATAAAATATATTAAAATAAACCATCTTGTTGCTTATGATTATTTCATTCAATTTTCAGCAAGAAGAAAACCAACTCAAGTTGAAACAGAACCAAAATTAAATCAGATAGATCAAAAGTCAAAATTAGGAGGAAAACAAAAGAGTTCCAAAGATCAAAATAGACAACTAAAAGGGAAAGAAGACAACATAAAAAAGGGGGGACCTATTTTGTTCTGGAACAAAATAGGGTGGTTATGCAAGGCATAACAAATGGCAACTCGGCTGGGAAAATGGTTTAACCATTTTCAAGAAGCTGAAGGATTCAACTACCTAGAACTCTTGGTTCATGAATATCACAACTCCAGTTGGGTCAGTTTCAACAAGCAAGGTTGAGCTAGAATCTCAAATGTAAATCAACACTAGCTACCCTTGAATCTATGTGTGTGCTTGATAGTGCATCATTCTTTCATAAAGTTTTCATCTTTGAGACAACAATGTGCAAGATTTCAGCTACATAGGTTGATTCCCTTTGGCTGTTGTGCAATGATATCCCGGGCATTGCTTCGCTGCCGGTCAGGCGTCCATAGCCTCGATGGAGATACCTCTAGTTTCCTCACAGCATTGCTCTACTTCTAGTCAGGTGTCCATAGCCCCAGTAGAGATACTGGAATCACCCATTTATATTGAATTCCTTTTTATTAGATAATTCTTTTCTTTTCTCTTTCTCTTTTTTTTTTGTTTTCTCATAGAGTTTCAGATATTTGATTTAGTTCCTTTTCAATATGTTAGATGTTTAACATTTGATCTGGGTTGAAAACTACCATGGACTTCATAACAAAACTTGGGAGATCGAATTTCTCACTCAAATATTACAACACTATCACCCTAGGAAAAATATACCAATACAAAGGAGATGATCTTAATGATCTATGGCAGATTTAGAGGAGCTAACGAAAGTTATTTACTTGGCACCTTGTTTTCAAGACCTTCCACAACCTTTATTGAAAATGGAAATGAAACAAAGAGCTTAGGAAAAAATCATCCAATCAGAAAGCCTGAAAATACCTAAACCATTTTTCTCCTTGTGACCATAGCATACTTTAGATAACAACCCACAGTTTTAGATGGAAAGGATAGATCAACCCCAATGAACAAAGCAAAACATAAACCACAGAATAAGAAAAATAGAAAGACAAAGGAAAGACAAACAAACAATCAACAAACTATTTACAAAGAGCGAATTACTTACACAAAGAGCAGTAGATTATTTACATAAAGGACTGAGTTATTTACAAGTAGAGATTATTTACAAGCAGAAACACAAAAACTATTTACATAAATACAAATTATTTACAAACAAGAGACAAATACATTATTTACATGCAAAACATAAATTAACAAGCTTTATGACTCAAAATAGTGCTTAAGAAACTATCCATTGACAGGCAATAGAACAGTTTCTCCAGTTAAGTTACTTAGTCTGAAAGCATTCTCCCCCAGGATCTCAGCAATCTGATAAGGACCTAGCCAGAGTTTGTTAAATTTCTGGTGGCTACCCTTCTTTTCACTAGCCTTATCCCACAACAATACCAGGTCAGATATCCTAAAAGCCTTGATTTTGGCTCTCTTGTCAAACCAAAGTTTGACAATAGCCTAGTGCCTAAAGAATTGTTGCAATGAGGCATCTCTCTGTTCTTCTAATTTCAACAAAGCAGCCAATCTGACTTCTATCCTATTGTCACTAGAATATAATTTCTGCATGAACTCAAGGATAGGTATTTGCATATGGATAGGAAAGACATGCTCTTGGCCATATACCAACTTGAATGGTGAGGTGTTTAAAGCAGCCTTAATCTTAGTCCAATCTGACCATAATGCAAATCTCAGCTGAGTATGCCAGTCTCTAGGGTTGTGTTCTAACAATTTCTTTATTACCCCTAGAAGGTTCTTATTGGTCGACTCTACTACTCCATTGCCTTGTGGGTAATAATTTGAGGAATACTTCAAGACAATCTTGTGATCATATGCCCAGGAAATAAACTCAACAGAAGAAAAGGCAGAGCCATTGTCACATACCAGAGCGAAGGGTACCCTAAACCTTGTAGTGATGCACTCGGTGAGGAACTTGATCACTACATCTATGGTGTTGTTCTTGTAGGGTATAGCCTCTGTCCACCTCATGCAGTAGTTCGTAGTAGTCAAAATGAACTTGTGTCCTGCAAAAGAATTCAGGTTAATCACCCCAATAAAATCCAGTGCCCACTAGGCAAATGGCCTTACCTCGTAGACGGGCTGCAATGACATGGCTGAATGGTGTTCCCTTGGTGCAAAAATTTGATAGGTGTGACATGTCCTCACATGTTGATGGGCATCTTTGAATACACAAGGCCAATAATAACTAGATCGAAGGATCTGGTGTGCCAAAGAATCTGTAGACCCATAACCTATGCCATGTTTCCCATGAAACTCAGAGATCACATGTTCAGCCTCTTGATGATCTAGGTGTCTTAGGTATACAAATTTGAAATTATTCCTGTATAGCGACCCTCCTTTGAGCATGTAATGAGAAATATTGAGTCTTAGGGCTCTCCTTTGAGTTGCATTCATTCCCTCTGGACATTGATTGTTGAGCATAAAGCAAATGATATCAACATACCAGAGGTCGCTAGAGAAGGACTGGGTTGTGTATTGCTGATAGACGATGTTGTCGCCAACATTCGCCATGGACTGAGATAAGCCTGTGCCTCTGATTAGTCTCATAGGGTGTATCTCCAAATTGAATTCTTGCAGGATGGCCATCCATTTGCCTCTCCTTTTCCCCAACTCGCTCTACATGAGTAGGGACTTCACAGCCGCGTTAGGAACTACAACAAAGATTTGGCTTCAGAGAATGTAATGCCAGAATTTCTTAACAGCCCAAACTAGCGTGAAGGATTGCTTCTCCAAAGGTGGCTATTTGATTTCTACGTTTTTGAAGGGAGAGCTCATGAATGCAATCGGTCTCTCCTCTGCCTCTTCTTTTCGTTGAGTTAAAACAGTCGTGCATGAATGCTCAGAGGCAAAAGAGTAGATGTAAAATGGTCTCAGATAGTCAGGGCTTGTGAGCATGGGTGCTTCTGCAATGGATTGCTTGACTTGTGAGAATGCGGCCTTTGCTTCCTCAGTCCACTCTATCTTGGTGTCTTTCTTCATCATCTCATTCAATGGTTTCACAATTTCAGCAAAGCCCGTGATGAACTTTCTCACGAAGTTGATTTTCCCAAAGAAAGAACTCATTTCTTTCTTGCTTCTTGGCTAGGTGATCTTCATAATGGATTCGACTTGATCTGGGTCGATTGAAATCCCTCTTTCAGAAATTATGTGTCCCAGCAGCTTCCCTTCGGAAACCCCGAACATGCATTTTTTTGGATTCAATGAGACTCCATACTGGATGCATCTCTCAAGAACTTTTGCTAAGTCCGCAGCATGATTCAATTGGTCCTTGGAGAACAATGTCAGGTCATCCATATAGACAGTGATGCACTTATCAATTAGGTCCTTGAACGCTATGTCCATGGCACGCTAGAAATTTGCTCCAACATTTATCAGACCGAATGACATCCTCCTATACGTGAATGTTCCCCACTTTGTAGTGAAGGAAATCTTCATTTTGTCTTCACAGTCAACCATTACCTGATTATATCCAGAGTAACCATCCAGGAATGATATCATTTGAGATCCGTTGATAGCCTACAGAACTTCATCCAGGGAAGGGAGTGGGTAGTTATCCTTTTCTGAGGCTCTATTGAGATTTTTGAAGCCGACACATAGCTTGATCTCCTCATTCTTCTTATGAACTAGGATTAAGTTAGCCATCCAGGTTGAATGGCGTATCGGAAAAATTATCCTTGCAGAGAGCAGCTTCTAGACTTCCTTAAGGATCAATGGCTCAATCAAAGCGTTGACAGGGCGTTGTTTTTATCGAAATGGCTTAGCTTCAGGCTTCAGAGGGATAGTATGAGTCATTATAGTAGCATAAAACGTCTTTAAGTCTTCATATCCCCAAGCAATTATAGAAATATCTTTCTTGAGTGCTGCCAATATGTCTTTTTTGATTGCTTCCGGGTAGACTTTCCCTATGTAGACATTCCTTTCAGGACCAGAATTAGCTAAGTTATCTATTTCGTATTCACCTCCTTTATCTTCAGTTGATATCTTCTCTCGAGCCCTTGGGTCTGAGTCAAAAATTCTCTCCAAGGCCACCATTCCCTTGGGAATGTTGTTATTCTTTAAGTTAGAAACTCCTTCTGTATCACATTCCTCAGGGCTCCAATCCCCTTGATTTCTATTGAACTCATTAATAATTTTTCCATCAAAAACATCTGAGCTTGGTAAGAAAGCAAGAATATGTTGATCATCATCAAAGACTTGAAAGTTCGTGATGTTGTCAGGAACTGCAGGGGTGGAAATTAATTCCACTGAGAATTTCTTGAGGTTAGAGCCTTGCATAGGTTCCAGGGTGCTTGCAGCAACCGCCAATGAATCAGCTACCTGATTTTCTTCTCTAGGGTTTAAACTAATCCCAAAGGCATCAAAGTCTTCAATCAAATTCCATACCCTGTTTCTATATGCTGCCAGCGTTTTATTGTAATAGGTGTACTGGATGTGTACTTGCTTGATAACAATTTATGAATCTCCCTTAACCATCAAGGCAGTGACCTTCTTCTTATGTGCAAACATCAATCCCCGTGCCAGAGCTTCATACTCTGCTACATTGTTTGTGCATCCAAATTGCAACTTGTAAGAAGCAAAGAAAGTTTTCCCTTTCGGGCTAATTAGTTCAATCCCAACACCACAACCTGTCTTAGATTTAGATCCATAAAATGTGAGGGTCCATAGCTGATCGTGAGCCGAGATTGGTCCTTTTGAAGTCATTATGGGTGTTTGAGTTAGATGAGTCACAATTGGGGCTGCTTGATCTTTTGCATCAGGCATGGGGAAAGGATGCTCTAAAAGTTCTTTAGATACGCTTTCCAATTCCTGCTTAGTTATATCATCTGACCTGTGGCTATCCTTCTGAAAACCAATTGTGTCTTTGGTTAACCCCTTGGGTTTTGGTATATTCATGAGTGCAGGGGTGTCAAAAAAATATTGAGGTTGTTCCTTATCAACATGCTGATTTGGACATGTGCCTGAGTAGGTTCAATTTGAACTTCCTTCGAAGGTATTCTATCCCTGGTCAACATGGTTGCTTCCTTAGCTTCAAATGGGAAGTGGTTTGCAATGGTCTCAGGGCGACTTGTGCTAGCTTTCTCAGCTTGGGAAACATAATTTAAAATGTCAATGCAAGGTTGACAAGTCAATTTAGTGTGATTTTGGTAGTGCACCCTGCACCAATTAGAGAGCAGGAGACTTTGCAGATCTACACCTTCTCCCAAGACCAACTGATCTTGTTGCAGTTTTCTGACTAATGTCTGCTGATTTTCATCAATCATAAGATCAGAGGGCTTTTGTATGGGAAGTTCTTTAGGATCAAAAACAGAAAAGGTTAAAGCCTCTTCTCTTTTATTAACACCTATCCCAGTTTCGAAGTAGGCTACCTCATTGGGGAAATCATATTCCGTGATGATATACTTGAGGCGAGGCTCACTTTCAATCCTAATCTGAGTTGAGACCCCTCTCCATGGTAGCCACATATGTGAAAAGTCAAGGGAAAGATATCCCCCTAGACTTTTCATCAAATCTCTGCTCAATAACATACCATAAGTCTCTGGGATATCTGCCACTTGGACATCTATATTGGTTTGAATCCTAGGGTCTGATCCTACTTGGACATGTATGTTTTTCAACTCCCCAACTACGTTAACTTCTGTTTTGTCAAGTTGGATGACCTTCTTATTAGTTTGGATAGGGTCCAACCCCAATTTCTTACATATGGAAAATGGCATAACATTGCCCAAAGCCCCTGAATCCAATAGAAAATTGTGTAGGTTCTTCCCAGAAATTCTTAAAGTCAAAAGGAATGGTGGAGTACCTACCTTGTTTCTATATAAGGCTGCATTCATGTCCCCAGAAGGTGCTACCTTGCCTTTTTTTTTGACTTGTCAGCTTGCTCCAAAGCTTTCAGCACTATCTCCCTTTGAGTAGGGCACCACTTTAAGATGTCAAAATAGGACAACAAAGTTTTATGTCTCTGCATCTCAGAAACAATATCAAATTATGCATTACAACTGGCAGTACCTTTGAAAACACCAAAGGAATTACCCTTGTTATGGAAATTAGGTGGGCCTTTTGGTGGAGGAGGATTGTTATCAACACTTTGATTTGGAGGCACCATGTGATTAGGGGGAGTTGATGTAGTGAATGGACCCTTATTCTGATTTCACAAGAAGTGTCCTCCTTTGGCCTAAAAGGCTTGGGAATCATATGAATCTGCCTCTGGTTCATTCTCCTCTTGCCTTGGGAATGAGGGCTCTTCTTCAAAGAGGTCATAAGCCATTGCAGTATCCAACACCTCCTTTGTTTGAATTCCCCTAGAATGTGTGGGCATCTTCGTGTGCCATCTTGACAACTTTCTCCATCTGAGGGTAGTTTATCTCAGAATGGGTTGCAGTATCATGCAACCTGCACCAATTAGTGGTGAAGTTGAGGTCAGCCATGTTTGGAGTATGTGCTCTCTCCTCATTTGCTTTATAGTTGTGAGACACTCCACCATTATTGGGCCCTATATTCCATTGTCTATTGTTATTTAGCCTTTGGTTATACCCTATGTTTTGGTTTTGGTACCCTTGATTGGAGGAGTTCTGGCCTTGATAACCCCTTTGGTTGTAATTGTTATGATTCTGATAACTACCCTGATTGTTTTGGGAGGGGTTCAATCGAAGCTAAGCCATGTCATTGGTAACTTGAGACAATGTTTTCTTCAAGGTTTTTACCTCATTTGTAAGCTGAACTGTCTTCTCACTTTCCACATTCTTAGCAATAGGTGGCTGACCACCATGATTTGGTGTTCCAATTTGGTTCTAATGACCATGGGAACTTTGAGGAAGCTGTGATTTTTGGGAGAAGTCAGGAGCTCCAGTAGTAAAGAATGAGATAGGAGGTTGAGTTTGCAATTCAGATATAGGCCCATAGTGGGAAGGAGACATTCCTCGGATAGTATTGAATAGAGGAGTTGGGCTATGCATCTGATATCCTATTGAAGGGAAACCTCCTCCTAGGCCTCCTTGTTGAGAACTGATTTGTTGTTGCAGTTTGATAGCTAGATGGTAGACTTTGGATAGAGAATCAATATCAGCTGGTTTATAAGTCCTTTGCAAGAACAAGCCAAGCAAGGGGTCTATAACTCTAAAGTAAGCTTGGATGACACTATTCTCAGTGACTAGATAGGGATCTTGCAATCTCTTATACATTTGCTGGAATCTGGTATTGAATAAAGGCAAGGGTTCACCTGGTTCCTTTCTAATACTGGCAAACTGGTGGTATAAAAGAGTTGGATCCACATAGACCCTAAACTGATTAATGAAAGCATTTTCCAAGTGTGTCCAAGTTAGAATAGAACCTTGAGGAAGATTAAGGTACCAATTGTATCCCATATCCCTTAAAGAGTAAGGGAATAACCTATAGACTACATCATGGTGAGCTATCTAAGCTCTAGTACAAGCATCCTTGAAAGCTTGTATGTGCTCTTCAACACTCCGTGATTCACCATGAAAGTACTTAGGGCAAAATTTCTCAGGGTTCTTGGGCATATCATGAAAACCTCCAGGGATAGTCCCCAATGGAGAAGGATTATTCTGAAAGAACACCATTGGTTGGGGTGGCGGTGGTTGAGCCAACTATTGTATGGGTTGAACCAGCTGTGATGACAATTGGGATGGACGTGATGGTGGATTGATAGGTATCCACTAGGGTATTGGTGAAAAGCCTAGTGGAGTGAGTGGAGTTGATAAAGGTGGTATGATAGTTGCCCCAGTCTTGTTAGTTTTGTGTCGTGTTGGGGTCTTGAGTTCTATGAAAGGTGATGGATTTTCAATTGATTGAAGAAAATCGGTGCGGCTTCTCTGATGGGAAAGACTGAGCTTTATCCAGTTTTCCCTTCTAGGCCCTCCTTCTAGTGCCAGTTCCTATTGATGTGTGTTTTGGCACAACAACATGCAAACAAAATATTGCTACTCTGTTTCTCCTGAACGAGAAAGATAACACATGGATATCTTAGCTCCCAATGTCTTTATAGCTAGTTCTCAACTATGCTGATGTTGCTCAATTGGTCAATGTAACAGTAATATTCAAGGGGCCTGCTGGTGTTGAGCTTCTGGATTGTTCTAAGATCAAGCATGAAATAAAACCTAATTTAACTGGGGTTTTTAAAGAAACATAAAAAGATATATCAAAGCTTTGGAATAGAAAAAAATGAAAATCCTTCTAACTTAACCAGACTTGCTACCTTTCAAGGAGTTTGTTAACTAAAACTGTAGAACAAAGTAAACTTGTGATTGACACACAACCTCTTTCATTCACAGTGCTAATTCAAATAACAGATTTTAAGTTATCATTTAAATAAAATAAAAAATAACATTTCACTCCTTGAAGACTTCACAAATCAAATGATCAAGTTAAGACAAATATCATTCAGGAACACAATATGAAGTAGATTTTAATCAGGTTGCTTCTACTGTTAGTAAAATAGATAAACAACAATTACAAAACTGGCACAATCACCAGTGTACAGAAAATCTATGATTCAAAATTGTTTCCATTTATATTAAGAAGACTTGAAAGATCCATTACAGACTATTCTAAATCTAACTCCTAACTAAGAAGACAAAAGAGGCTCCTATTAAAAAGAATCAGGAAGTTGTTCTATCTTTTCTAACTAACTTTCTCTCTGATTTCTAACTCTTTTCTAATCCTAGAAGTTCTCTACAAGTGCTCTACAAGTTCTAACCATAAAAACTCTAACTGTCTCTTAAAAGTTCTAACCTTTTCAAAGAGGCTAGAATGCCATATATATATAGAAAATGTACCAAAAGAATGCGCTATCCCCCTGTATTAGGGTTTTTTACAAAATATCTGCTTCTAGGAGAGTTAGCTCTTAGATCTTTCGAGAAGAGTTAATGTTGTATTCAATGTGAAACCTTGCTGTCCATTTTGCTGAAAATTTATTCCGGGGGTGATCTTAGATCTTTTGTATTTGCAACATTTACTCTTCTATTTTCGTGTCCATCTTTGAACTCTCTTGCAATCTGCCTTGAATGCTCCAGGGCACTTTACAATTAATACTAATCAACCTCTTCCAATGGTAACTACAATTGTCCTTGTGAGTCACAAATCCTTCCTTCCTTCAGCTTCCTTCATGTTCCAGACTTCTGTTGCAGGTTGACTGTCTTTTGGAACATTATCGGGCTCCCTTGTAGATTTGAACACCGTCGCCCAAGCCCTTTCATTGTCATCTGTTCTCAGAAGGAATCCATCTTGCTTGCATTATGTTAGTCTTTTCCATAAGGGCGGTTAATCAGTCAATGGCCCACCTTCTTCGGATTGGAGGAACAAAGACCACGTAGGATTCCTTGGCGGTCAAAAGTGGTTCATATTCAATCGCATGTCGGTGAGACACTCATCGTGTCTCCCCGATGTGACTATCACCTTTATCGACCATCGACATGACATTAGATAGTCAGCAAGATGTTTCAGCGAGATGAAGAAGTCATATCGAGCTAACAAAACCATCGGCAAGACAGTCACTAGTCGATGTGACATCATAGCAAACCTCAGGATCCTTCAGTGATCACATTTTCATGTCAGGGAGACTATTGCTTATCATTGTGACCTCACGGCGAAGTCTTCTCTTTCTCCCTGAGCTCTTTCTTCTTCTTCAGGCTCGAGCTCCTTTTCCCTTTCGGAAAGTCTTTGGCGTGGTCACCCAGACCTCCCAACAACTT
The DNA here is from genome assembly GCA_007258455.2 of Sequoia sempervirens. Classification (NCBI taxonomy): domain Eukaryota; kingdom Viridiplantae; phylum Streptophyta; class Pinopsida; order Cupressales; family Cupressaceae; genus Sequoia; species Sequoia sempervirens. Next base: position 133,638 of record VDFB02273146.1, on the reverse strand, counting down.
CCTCTTCTCTCCTCACTCACTCATTCCCATGTCGGGAACACTTCATCACTTCGGGGAGAGCTTGCCCCGAACTCCTCTTTTCTTACTGAGCCCCTTTTGTTTCGGTGTGACTTTCTTTATTCGCCAAGACCTTTTGGCGAAGACATGATCCTTTGCCAAGCTCAGTGTCTTTCAATGGGGTCCCCTTTCTATCAGCAGGACATTCTATGGTCGGGGAGACCTCATAGCGACCCTTTTGTTTCGTCGCTACCGCTTTACTTTGGGAAGAGTTCACCCTGTTAGTGAAACATCTTTCCGAAGCCAATTTTCTCTCGGCGAGCTTCCTTCATGTCACTGAGACTTCCTTCGGTCGATGAGACTTTACACCAACTGAGGCTTCCTTTCGCCAAACTGAGAGCACTTCGGGGAGACCTCTCATAGTCGGCTGGACATTCCGCCGAAAGCACAACTCTCCCCGCTGAAGGCATCCCTGTCGGCGAGATATCTCCCAGTCACCAAGACTTCTCAGCGGGCCCATTTCGTTAGCTCGAAGCCACTTTTGTCACCGAGACCACATTTCTTCAGCTAGACATTATGCCGAAGGTTTTACCTGTCGGCGATACTAACCCTGTGTGCAATTGGTCGGCGGGACTTCAACATGTCGAGGTGACCTTTCGGCGAGACCCTTATCTTTTGGAAAATCCGTTTCATTTTGGGGAGACAAGCTCCCTTCGCTGAGACCTACTACTGAATGTGAAACATTTTGGTGAGGGCTCCCCCGGTTGGTGAGACACACGCTAATTGGCTAGACCTTTTGGCGAGCCCAAACGGCTACACCAATGCTGCTTACTTCCCGATGGACTCCTCCATGTCGGCTAGACTTCCTTTTTTTTCCCAGATCTCACACCGAGGTCTCCTCGCTATGCTGATGCCTCCTGGCCCTTGCCAGTCGGTAGGACATAAAGAAGTCACTAAGACTTCACCCCGAAGCCAAAATCTCCCACCAATATGTATTCTCCCCGCCTCCAGTCGGTGAGACATAAGGATTTCACTGAGACCCTTCGCTGAAGGAAAAATCTCATGCCGATGGGAAGCTCCTAGTTGCCGAGACTTCGATTGATGTCTTGTTGATTGATGCTTGCACATGAATTTCACTCGCTGTGACATCTTTGGGGTCTTGCCGACCTTTGCCTTAGCTGATTTTTATGACCAACTAGATTGGGGAATGCATTCCAACTGAGCTCCCTTGGAAAATATCATCAAGTGTAGGATTTAATCCTACAAAACAAATGCTTCCATTAGTCCCCAAAGCATATAAAATATATTAAAATAAACCATCCTATTGTTTATGATTATTTCATTCAATTTTCAGCAAGAAGAAAACCAACTCAAGCTGAAATAGAACCATAATTAAATTAGATAGATCAAAAGTCAAAATTAGGAGGAAAAAAAAAGAATTCCAAAGATCAAAACAAACAACTAAAAGGGAAAGAAGACAACAGAAAAAAGGGGGGACCTATTTTGTTCTGGAACAAAATGGGGTGGTTATGCAAGGCATAACAAGCATATTCATTTCTTTCATTCAGGCATCTATTTTTCTGAACCTGTCAATGGCTTTGCATAGTTCCATGAGGAAGATTTGAAGCTTTTGCACCTAGTCTGAGTGCATATAGGAGTTTTAGGTTTCTTTTCCTTTCTATTGTTGATTTTGGCTTGTGCCCTGTTCCCCTCCACCCTTATATGAGAAGCTCCCTATTCTTCTATTATTATTTTACTCCTTACCCAATGGACTTGGACTGGTCTGCCTCAAGATTCTAGAGTTCTCTACATTTTCGACAAAAATACAATCCCCAGTTGGAGCAAATGTTACCCCTTGAAATTTTATTTCAAGACAAGTTGTTTTGAAACTCATCCTTTCATGGTAAATTTGTATAAGTTGTGGCTTCAACAAATTTCATAATTTTCATGGTTGTGTTGAAATCCTGAACCAAGTCACTAAGTTCTGATGTTTCAAAATCACCCAACCTTTTGTAGCTTTTGGAAATGATGTTTTCTGTTGTCAAGATATCGACAGTTCTGGAAATTCTAGAACTCCCGACTCATGGTTGCAAGATTCTAGCTCGTAGCGATGGGGCAACCTCAGTGGGATGTACTATTTCCTAAGTGTCAGTGCATTTAATGAAGTGTATGGCACCTTTAAGGAATGCCTTTTCCAATTTCTCGAGATGATGATAGAAAGTTTAAATGTAATGTTTAAAAATCCTTTGAAATGACAACTCCTTAATAGGGAAGTTGGCGAAACGGTTTGACATGTTTCCTTAACGAATAAATGACCACTTTTCGCCGCCGAAGTTAAATAGGTCTGCATGTAAGGGAAGGTGGCAGTGTTTTTTGATTTTAGAGTTTTCCCAAAATGGTACTTCTGGGTGATGTCAGGGAATGGGAAGATGAACTTGTTCCTGTTCTTCAACTTGATGTGAATTGGCCAGAGGAAGAACAATTCAACATCATCTCTTAGTTGCACTAATTGGCCTAGAAGGAGAAAACTAGCTATGTCGAGTACAACAAGGCAATCCAAGTTTTAGAAGAGGAGGAAGAATGTGTTGAATTCAACAATTTAGTTATGGAAATGCAATTGGAGATGTATAGAGTTTCGGTACTGCCAGTGGTTTAAGCAACATGCATGGAATCTTTAGCAATAGAGAATAATAATCTCTTTCCTAAAAATGGTTTCCTTCAGTTGTTTTCAAGAGCATTACTTTTTGTAATGTAACAATTTTTTGTGCATGCATATATTAGCCTCCAAGATAATTGTGGAGGCATCTTTTGGTTATTCCTAAAAATAGGGGAAGTAAGGGCAATCTTGGGTTTTCTTTTCGTATGGTTGGTTGTGTAGGGTGTTGGGCCTTTGTGCTCATAATTTTGATATTGGAGAAATAAAGAAAGTGTTTTCAAATCTTTGCATTTGTAAATTTTTCTTTAAATTGTCAATAGAATTTGGGCTCTTGCAATTTTCTTCCAATATTAGGTCTATCATAGCAAACTGTATGTGCAATTATTTCTGGAACTTCGAATACAAAATAGTTTAGCTATTGAAAGAGAAATTCAATGTTCATTCTTTTTCTTATTTCTCATTGTGGGTGCAGAATAAATGGGCTTTGTATCGTTTGTTTGCATTCACTTCTTTCTAAATCAATTCATCACATTTACTTTCATGGCTATGGGTAAATGTTAGTCTACCTTTTTTTCTTTTCGGTTAAAAGCATACCCAATATTTTTCATTCATTGCAAACTATTCAAAGGTAGTTGCGCCTTAAAAATAAGTAGAGAGCACTTGCAACTACCATTGCAAGTGACTCAACTATTGGTGCTATTTGTTCTTCTTCTGGGGAAATTTGAGTCATTTTCTTTCATTCATTTTTGACGGACAAATCTATTCACTATCATGGTGATAGCATAGTTCATAACTGTATGATAGATTTAGGAGAAAGCAGCTCCGTTATTCCCAAACAGTTGGTAGATAAGCCAAGAATTGAATATGAGCCATTGTCAAAAGGGGTAGTTTAATTAGATGGTACAGCCATTAAGTCTGTTGGAGTTATCAAAGGTTTTCCTCTTAAATTGCATGGTTGTCCCAACTTTTTGATTCCTCAAGATATATATGTCATTGATCTGCCATCGTTCTTTGCCATTTGCCTTTCAAGAGATTTTACAACAAATTTAGGTGGGTATTTGTCATCATATTGGTCTCATATGTATTTCAGGACCAGATATGGTACTAGAGACACTGTCAAATCAAAACCACAGGGTAAAGACCATATTGAGCCTTATGTTGCAAATCTAGCCATCCATGAGTATGATGATCAATCCATGACCCTTGACCCTAGTGTACCCATTGAAGGCATACTCAACATAAATTTAGATGAGTGGGAAACCGAGAATGACAAGATTGATCCATTCAGCCACATGGATGAAGTAGGTTTGGGCATTTACATGATTCGTTAGCTTGATGTGATTATTCCAAATCCGGTCAAAGAGGAAATACAACCCAACCAACAGATTGAGCAGCTTTGGAAGCTATATTATGATGGTTCAAGGAGTAAAGTAGGTGCTGGTGGAGGAGCCATGCTCATTTCAGCTAATGGAGAGAGGTACTTTTCAACACTTTGCTTTGCTTTCAGCTATTCAAACAAAATAGTTGAGTATGAGGTATTAATTCATGGCCTAGAGTGGGCTGGAAAGAAAGGTATCAAATGTCTGTAGGTATTCAGTGATTCTAAGCTGATAACAAATTAGGCAGGAAACTTGAATGTAACTAAAAATGATTTGTTGAAGTTGTATAAGCACAAAACTTGGGATTTAATAGAAGAATTTGATGCTTTTAACTTGCTATCTATTCCTAGAAGTCTCAATAAAGAGGCAGATAGGCTTGCTTCCATAGGATCACAATATGAAATTCCAACTAATATACATAATATCAAGGTACAAAAATATGTCAAGTTGATAGCAAGACCATCTTTACCTGATAATAACATTAGTTGGAAAGTTTTTGATAGCGATGAGAAAATAATCAATTTTCTCATAGAAGAAGCATTTTTTTTGCTGGAAACCAGCAAAAGCTTGGGAAGCATTTTGAGAATTAGATCTTGCAGCTGAAGTCTAATAAGCTTCCTAAGGGATTGGTGACCCTTGAATCAATTTTCAACACTGATGATCAGGTTAGAAAAGATAAGTCTAGTATAACAGTGAAAGAACATTATGAACCAATTGAAATATTTAAAGACAAGCTTCTTAAGCTTGGTAAAGTCTGTAACAAGGCAAAACAACAAGCCTTTGTCTTGATTTTCCAAGACTTCAATGAAATATTTTCTTTGAAGTATGGATATCTAAAGGGTTTTAACCCTGAGTTGGCCCAACACACAATTGAGCTAGAAGCAAACGTGAAACTAGTGAGATAGAAGCAAAGGCCATTGAATCGCAAACTAGAACACCTTATGAAAACAAAGTTAAACATGTTGACTAAAGGTATTATCTTTTCAATAAAACATACCTCATGGGTTTCCAACTTGGTGCTTGTCAAGAAGAAGAATGTAGAGATAAGGTTGCGTGTGGATTTCCATGATCTAAACAGAGCTTCAATCAAAGATCACTATCCACTCCCTTCAATGGAACAGATATTGTAGGTTGTTTCAGGTTCAGAAAGGTTTTCATTGTTGGATGGTTATTCAGGGTATAACCAGATTTTGGTTAAAGAAGAGGACTAGTTCAAAACAACCTTTACCACCAAGTGGGGTACTATGGCTTACAAAAAGATGCCCTTCGTATAAATATCATGGTACCAAGGATCACCGGGACCAACGATTTCACACACGAATTCTGATTTTGGTACCTCGAATGTGGGCATGAGAAGCTGCTCTATCAGGAATTCATATTTTGGAACATTGTTGGGGATGTCTAGTAGCGACCCAATTGTTGCCATGGCGTCTGTTGCTCTGTTGTTGGCTCTAGGTATCTGCTCAAATGTAATTTCGATGAAGGATTCTTTGAGAGTTTTCACCAATTTCTTGTATGGAGTGAGCTTATCATCCTTGGTCTGGTATTCATCGTTCACTTGATTTATGATCAATTGGGAGTCTCCGTACACTTTGAGAGCTATGATGTTCCATTGCACTGCTATTCTGAGACCTATAGTCAAAGCCTCGTATTCCACAATGTTATTGGTGTAGGGAAATGCTAATTTGTCGGATCTTGGTATGCAATCCCCTTGTGGGGTGATGAAGAAGACACCGGCTCTTGATCAATGCTGTGTGTATGAGCCATTGAAGTATAGTTTCCAGTGGTCAGCTAGATTGAGGTTGAAAATGGATTCATCTAGAAACTTTGAGACAAGAGGGTTCTCAAAATAGATTGGTGCTTCTGCTTGTTGATCTGCGATGACTTGGCCCTTGATTGCTTTCCTCTCCACATATTCGATGTCATATTCTAATAATATCATTACCCATTTTTCCATTCTTCCCGTGAGCATTGCCTTTGATAGTAGATACTTGAGAGGGTCAATTTTGGCGATGAGCTTTATCTTGTGTGCCAACATGTAATGTCTGAATTTTTGAGATGCAAACACTACTGTGAGGCATGCTTTCTCGATGAATGAATAATTTATCTCATGCCCAACCATTGTCCTACTGATGTAGTAGATAGCCCTTTCCATTCTGTTTTTGTTATGCTGACCTAGGAGAGCTCCAAGGGTTGCTGCTGTTGCTGACATGTATAGAATCAATGGCTTTCTTGGGATGGGTGGCATTAAGACTGCTGGTGTTAGTAGATATTCCTTGATTTTGTTGAATGCCTCTTCACACTTGGTATCCCATTTGTACGCTACTCCCTTGTGGAGTAGGTGAGAGTATGGGTTATGTTTGTCTGCCAGTTGTGCTATGAATCTTCTAATGGATTGGAGTCTGCCTTGTAAACTTCTCAATTGCTTTAATGTTTTTGGTGCCTCCATCTCAAGTATTGCTTTTAATTTTGTTGGATCCACCTCAATGCCCCTCATTGACAATATATATCCTAGGAGCTTTCTCGATTGTACGCCGAATACACACTTCTTAGGGTTTAGTCTAACCTTGTACTCCTCTAGCCTGTCAAAGATGGCACTAAGGGTTGCTATGCGATCTTTTCTCTTTCTGGACTTGGCTAGAATGTCATCAACATAGTCTGCGACTATCTTATGGATCATGTTGTGGAATATCAATTTCATGGCCCTTTGGTATGTTGCTTATGCATTCTTTAGGCCGAATGGCATCATGTTCCAGTAGTAAGTCCCCATTGGACAAGTGAAGGTTGTCTTATGTTGATCCTCTTTTGCTATCATGATCTGATTGTAACCTAAGAATCTATCCATTAGTGACAACATCTCATGTCCTACTATCATGTCTACTATCATGTCGATGTTGGGAAGTGGGAAGTCATATTTTGGACATGCCTTGTTCAAATCTCTGAAGTCTGTATAGATTCTAATGGCTCCGCCAGGCTTTGAAACAGGTACCAAGTTTGATACCCATTCTAGATAATCTATTGGTCCTATGAATCCTGCATCTAGTAGCTTTTTTAGCTCCATTTTTACCAATAAGGTGATCTGAGGGTGCATTTTTTGAAGGTTTTGTCTAACAGGATTTTCTTTTGGATACATTGCTAAGTGGTGAACCACGGTCTTTGGATCAAGTCCTGGCATGTCAGCATAACTCCATGCGAAGTTTATTTGTCTTTCCCTTAGGAATGCTGCTAGGAGTTCTTGCTCTTCTGATAGTAGTGATTCTACATAGAATGTGATGCCTCTGTTCCTAGGTTGACTGGATTGCATTTTTTGTCCAAGACTGCTGACTTTTCCTGATGAATAGCTCTTAAAGGAAGATTGAATCCCCCCATCCTTAGGCACCTCATAGAGGTTTTCACCGTTGGATGTGTCCTTTCTTTTTCATTTTTTCTTGTCAGAGAGTTCCATTGTGTGGTTTTCACTCAAGGACTTGGATATTATTCTTAATTTCTCACTTTTGCGACTGAAGGATTAAATCGTTTCCCCATAATAGGAATGTGTGTCCAAATCCATTATAAACCCTGATTTGTGATCCCCATCTGGAATGTTGTCCCGCAATCCCATGAATTATGAGAGCGCCTAATCATTTTCGAATGTATTGAGAATCGGTGGTCCTCATTGGTCGTAGTCGATGAGTTGGGGATAGACTAGATGAATGTCATGATCTTGATGGTCTGTTTCAAAGGATAGGGTACTAATCATGTAGAGGGTGGTATTCTTGAATAGCCTGGGTAAGTTGGGTGTGGGATCCTCATCATCGCTACTAGTACAGACATCGATTATATCAAATGTAAAATTATCTATGACATGACCTGTAGATATGGGTAGGCATAGTTCTGCGGGGGTTGGCTGAGGAGGTTTGTTAACCGTTCTAACTGGAGGACTACGACCACGTATGGTTATACTCAGAGGGGTACAACCAAGGCCAATATTTTTTATTGGTCGCCTCTCTAGCATGATAGGTGTCATAAGCCTGTTGTTGTTTTGTCCCAGTCTTTGATTTCTGTCGTAGCCCATTGCGAGCATCATTTGTAGGCCCTTGCTTCTCTCATCCATTGGTAATTCAGGTGTCGGTCTTTCATCTTGATATAACATGTGAGATGGATCTGCTTCAATAATCTCCTGACCAAGGTCTCCCCATCTTGTGAATTCGAGGTAGTCCTTAGGAGACGTTTGTGATGTGGAAGCTTGGTTTTCTTATGGACGTCCCCGTGATCTAGGAGATTGTGGTAACTCTCCTACCATAAAAGCATTGTTAGGGAGCTTGTAGCTTCCACAACCATCATCCTCGATGATGAGCTTGATGTCGGAAATGGTGGGAATGGTGGGAGTGGTGCGTGTCTCTGTCACAGAAGTTGATGCGAGAGTGGCGGGGTCGATGTATGGTGTGGATGGGCCCTCATCATTTTTTGGTACTTGGGTGATTTAGTAATACTTTGCTTCAAGATTTTTGCAATATGAAAAAGGTTTGGGGTCTCCATGGATGGTAACTTCTTGTCTGTTATGTGTAAATTTCACACATTGGTGGAAAGTTGATGCTACCACTTTCATCACATGGATCCATGGACGTCCTAAGAGGATATTATATGGCAAGTCGAGGTCCAAGAACTGACAAGTGGTTTCCATGATGGCAGGCCCTACTTGAATAGGGAGTTTGATTGTGCCCTAAGACACTCTTTCTTGGTCATCATATGCTCTTATCGTGATGCCCTTTCCTTTGTCGATGGAATCTTCTGATATTTTCAACTGCTTGATGAGGCTTAGGGAACATATGTTCAAGCCTGCACCTCCATCCACCAAGAACCTTTTGATTTTTCTCTTATGTACAATGGCTTCTAAGTGAAGTGCACGGTTGTGAGATGGTTGGGCGGGGAAATCTTGGGCACCCTTGATGGTGATGACCAAGCAGTCTTCACTTAGGGAGACAACGATTGTTTCATACACATGATTTACATTGCCCTTCCCTTTATCATTTTTGTTCCCTTTGTTGCCATGATTCAGCATTGGATTCGTATATATCTTAAGATCTTGATTTCCCATAGGTTGTTCCACGTTTATGATTTTCTTATCGATGAGATATTGGATGATGTTTTTGAGTCTCATGCAACTGTTTGTGGTGTGGCCTTTGATTTTATGGAATTTGCAGAGTTGATTCTCGTTATACTAAGGAGGTTTGACATCCGGTTCTTGGTAATTCTCAAATGTAGGAGGTGATGAGTTTTTTATTGATCAAATTTTTCATTATGTCCTTAAGTGGTTCCCCCAAAGTGGTGTATTTTCATTTGGGATAACTTTTTCATTGGGGTGGTCCCCTTTGGTCATTGAGATTATTGATGGTTGGATTGTTGTTGGGTTGGTGTGTTGTGTGATGAGTGTTTTGGTGTTGTGTTTGGATTTGTGGTGCGGGTGTATGTTGGTGAGGGGCACTAATGACCACCTTGGAATCAACGATACCATCATTAGTAATGTTTTTGTTCCTTGCCCACGTGTGAGGTTTATCGTTGTAATTGGATGGTGGGCGGTTGTTTTGTTGTTCATGGTATGATGATGATTCTCCGGGTTGAGTCACAAGGGCTCTTTCGATGCTAAGTGCCTTGGGGATTAATTGATCATATGTGGTGATGCCCTAAACCTTGAGATGAAATGCCAAGCAGCCTTCAAGGTTGGCTATGATGGTGCAAACTTGTTGTTCTTCTGGCATGGTCCACTTGCTCTGATTGGCCTTGGATCACCATCATTGAAGGAATGAAGTGAAAGATTCACGCTTTCTTTATTTCAGAGCTGAGAGTTCTTCTAGACTAACATCCATTGCAATGTTGCATGCATAGTTTTTTATGAATGCATCTATAATTTCCTGGAATGTCCTAATGCTTGAAGGTAAACGAGAGAACCATTCCATAGCATGGCTTGCCAAGCTCCTAGGAAATAGCCGCATAAGATAAGTATCGTCATATACGACCTCCATGCAACGAACCTAGAATTCCCTGATGTGATCTTCAGGGTTTCCCATCCCTCGATATTTGTCAAATTTGGGGATTTCAAATCCCTCAGGGAATGGTTTCATTACTAGGCTCCTATCAAATGGATAGGGACACAAGTTGCTTGGTGTTTTGGTTGTTCACCCTGATTGAAGGTCGAGCACTTGTTGCAAGAGCAACCTAACTTGTGTCATCAGATCATTTTGCGGATTAGGGGGTGGGATGAAAGTGTTTTGGGGTGTTTCGATAATGGGTTGGATGGGTGGGTGGTTATTTGGAGTGTTGTTCGATGGTATCTGTATGTTTTTTCAAGCGAGGTAGGCTTCCACCTGCTTTTGTATGAACAATGCCTATTGTTGATCTTGTTGTTGCTACACTAAGATTTGTGCTTGTTGTTGCGCTTGTTGTTGTGCTTGTTGTTGTTCCAACAATGCTTGTTGTTGGGCTACCAATTCTGCTCCTTTTTGCTTCTCTTGATATTGCTTTAATGCTTGATGATATGCTTGCAATTTCACTGCTTATCTTTGTGCATGAAGTTGTGCTTAATATTGGGCTTGTTGTGCATGGTATTGAGCTTACACTTGAGGTTGCGCTTGTGCTGCTTGTTGTTGCAATAGAAGTTGTGCTTGAGCGACCTTTTGTGCTTACAATGCTTACGTGGCTTGTGCAACTTGAGTGGATTGTTGTTGTTGCTGCTGCAATAAAGCTTGGGCTTGTGTGGCTTGTTGCGCTTGTAATGCGGCTTGGGCTGCTTGGGCGACTTGTGCAGCTTGAGCGGCTTGTTGAGAAGCTATGTGTATGGCTTTTTTTTTTGCACTTGTTGGAATCCCCTTTGAAAAGCAGCTTGGAATGCCGTGTTGTATTGGTTTGATGTGGTGGAAGTTGGTGGTGGTGGGGGTGGTGGTGGATTTGGAATGGCTTTTGTGGTGAGTGATGATGTTGTGTTGATGTTTTGAGTGTTGGATGGTGGTGTTGATGTGATGGTTGGTCCTTGAGAGATCATGCTTTGCGATGTTAGGGGTGTTTGATGATGTTACAATTACTTGTGCATTTGTCATTTGTTGTTGTGATATCAACAATAAATTTTGAGTGTTTGGCATAATGCTTTGATTGATGGTTGGGGTATTGATTTGATTAATACTTGGTAAAGGGGGAATCCCTAAACCAAGGAGTGGTGTGGGTGATAATGGTAATGGTGGAAGTTGTGGAAATGTAAGGGGTGTTCATGTTGGAAAATGTGCCTCAATCTCACAGGCTGAAACCTCTGAGAAAGCATTGTCGTTGTGAAATTCATGTTGTCTGGCCGACTGGCAGTTTGATAACCTTGTGTTTTTCTCATGTTGCTAAGACAGAGCTGATGTCTTGCCCAGTGAAGTCTATCACTATAACTCAAGTGTGTCGGTATGTGGTCCTAGCGACAGGGAGATGTCTCACCGATTGTAGTCATCATGGTGACTTGAACTTTCAAGAAGATCTCTTGGCGACTGGGAGATGTCTGGCCAACGGTATACACTCGAAGTAACTCAAGGGTCTTGGCACGAAGTCTTGGCGATATGTGAAGTCTTGCCAATATAGCATATGGTCAACAGGCTAACACAAGGATCTTGGGGAGATCTCTCAGCGACGGGTGTTTGGTCTCGCCGATAGGGTTGGTTTTGGTATAACCTAAACACTCAGTATGAGGTCTCAACGATCGATGGAGAGTCTCGCCGATAGTCTTTGGTGTGACATATTCGCTTGGTGAAAGGTCTTGGCGAAAGACAAAAATCTTGCCAACTCTTGGATGCTTTGGTATGACATGTTCGGCTGGTGTAAGGTCTCGGCGAAAGACATATGTCTTGCCAACTCGATAAGACTTGGTTGTGATCGGAGTGAAGTCTTGGGGAAGATGAATGTCTTGCCGACTATCGGTGAAACCTTAAGAGTCTCGGTGTGACCTCTTGGCAAGCGGTATGTCTGGCCGACATGAGACTTTGGTGTAACACATGTGTTTTGGTATGTTGTCTTACCGGATGTGGAAAGTCTTGCCGACTCGATATGACATGGTGTGCTTGTTGTGATGTCTTGGCGAAAGACAAATGTCTTGCCGACTATCGAGCATTGTAGTGTAACTTGAAGGCATCAGTATGATGTCTGGGTGAAGAGTGTTTGTATTGCCGATGGGAACCCTGATGTCAGTATGACCTCTCAGCGAAAGTGATAAGTCTTGCCGACTGTTGCTTGGTGTTCGGTATGACTTGAAAGCTCGGGATGATGTCTCATCGAATGGCGATTGTCTCACTGATGAGAATGTTGAGGTCGATGTGACTTGAAGACTTCTGTGTAATGTCTGGGCAAAGAGTGATAGTCTTGCTGATTGATGAACTCTTCGGAATACCTTATGATCTTCGATGTGAGGTCTTGGCGACATGACGAAGTCTTAGCGATAGCTCTCTGGACTCATTGTAACCTCTTGCCGATGGAGATGACTCTTGGTGACAACGTGTAAACGGGTGTTGTGGCATCGAGGAGACACTTTTAGTGTCTCATTGACATGCGACACAAGCTGATCGTTGTTGACCGAGTGAAGATTGTCTGATGTGGTACGATGTGGACCAATCCGAGAAAGAAGGATGTGAACTGTTGTGACCGTTTCTATGTGGAAGGGAAAAATCTACATGAGGAAATGGAAACATCTTCGACGATAATGATGTTGAGATGGAGATTCTGATCTGACAGTTGAAAAAGAACGAATGGATATATGTATGTATTGGATGTTCTATAGAAGGTGCTGATAAGCCAAGGAGCTGAAGAGCTGAGAGCCAGTGAGAGAGCGATAGAGTGAGGACCGAGTAGCTGGCCGAAAGGCCGAAGCCATGAGGTCAAAGCAGAGGAAGAGAAAGGCAGTGTTATGCTGGAATCTCTCCTGATCTCTCAGGGATAGTGTGTTACCGGTTGTATCTAGATGAACAAGATGTAATCTCTGAAAAGGCTAAGAGCCTAAAACTGTATTGTAACTTTCTGTTGTTGAATAATACAATGGCTCAAACTTTGGAGAGTGGGGTTTTTTACCCGAAAGGGTTTTCCCCGCGTAAAATCTTTGTGTTCTATTTTTTGTAGTATCTTTCATCTATGTTGTTGTTTGCTGTTGAATTCACATGTGTTTCTCTTAGAAATATCAAACTTAGATGCGCTCCCTTGATTTGCTTACAATTAGTTGTGAAAATGTTGTGGTGTCGAATATGCCCCCTGGTCCGAACATATCTCCTTCTTCTTGTGAATTTGTGAGAAGAGGTGTTGCGTGAAAAAATGATGATGATGGATCATGATGGAAGGTGAGAGGAACATTTTTGTGTAATGGGTTTTTTGGTATGTTCTATTCCAAGGTGGTGTTTGCATCCAAGTTTTGATTATTAACAAGGGGGTGTGCTTGAAGAGCATTGAGGAATGTGTTTCCCTTGTTGACATTAGGTTGGGTTGGAGCAAAAGATGTGATTTGCAGAATGTTTTGCGTGATGTTTTGAGATGGGGGTGTAGATGAAATGGGAATGGTGGATGAGATTGGAGGAAAAGATGTCTCCACTATAGTACTCACATAAAAATACAAAGGTAACTTGGCCCCTTGTTTTGCTAGCTCAAGCATGTATAACGAAGGGTTGAGCCTCATCATGATGTTGATGATTCTATGGTTGTCCAGATTTTGAAGCATTTCAGTCATTTCGTCACGAGACATTCCAAAGGAAAGATCTCCTCCTTGGTTTTCCTCTTGCGGATTTTGTTATGATGAGAGGGTCAAAGGATTACTTGATTCAACAAGATTCATTTTTATGTTTGTTTGGCTAAGATCGCTTGAAGCGGGTGTTTCTTTGTTGGCTTCAGTACTCTTCTTGTATTGAGATCTAGTTTGAACCATAAAAAAAGGATCAATTTTCAAGAATATGGGAGATGAATCTCTTGATTCTTTGGATTGATCTTTATTTTATGCCCAAAGTAGAAATTTTTAGGATGTCTTGAGGATCAAAAGGTGATGATATGATGATGATGTTAGGGCTGGATGATATGGATGTTTTTGGCTTTTGATAAATCTTGAATGAGATACTAGGATTTTTAGGACTTGCAAATTTTGATCTTGATTTGATTTTGGATTTGGGATTTTGTCCTTGATTTTTCTTTTGATTTTGAACAAAAAGACCCTAAGATTTTGGATGATGATCTAAGGGATAGATTTGCTCAAAGGATGATGATTTGAATATGTGTGAGGAGAAGGATGCATCTACCCACACCTATTCAAACAAGATGATCGTTTGACTAAGTATATGAAGAAGGATTCATCTACATATACTAAGCTAGACAAGATGATTTTGATAACTTTGACTAAGCATATGCAAAAGGATGCATCTACACATACCTAGCCAAAGGTGGATTTTGATAAATTTTTCAAGGATTTAGTCTCAAGGTTTTAATGATTTTGATTTTTCCAAAAAGCCTAGCATTAAAGATGATTTCAAGATTTTCCAAAAGGTGATGATGAGATGATGTTTGTTTTGATGTTTTAAAGGATGGAGGAAAAATATTTTTGACTTGTTTTTTATCCTAAGATGAACCTAAAAAGGACACTTTGTTTGCCTAGACCTAGGTATTGAAGAGCATGCAAATGCTTCCTAAATACCTTTGTAACCAAGAAATGATTTCATTTGAACATTCATTTTCGGATTTCCAACCAATGATTTTCGCTTTGGGATTGTGAGTCTTCAACACATATGAAAGTTCATTTTGCTTAGCTTTTCTTAATGTCTTTATTTTACCAAAAACACTTTCTCCGATTAAGTTTTCAAACTAAGATGTCCAATGTCTTAATTTCTTCAAACCCAACAAGATATGTTATGTGGAAATTCAATGAACTTAAGGCAAGGGTTTTCCTATTGTTTACTTAAGGAGACAAATCGAGATATAACCCAATGTTTAGAAACCTCTAAGGATGTGAATCCCAAGGGCAAGCAATAACATATGGATTGCGTCAATTGTATTTGTCTCCAAAAGGGTTTGAAATTTGGATGATGTTAAGTGTTGGTTTTAGGGATGTTTTCGATTAAGCAATGTGTTTTGTAACCCAAGAATAAGTACAACCCTATGGATGTGTAAGACAATATTTGTTGGATTCCCACTTGGACAAGTCCAGCTATGCTTATCTTTAGTGAATGGTTAGATGCTTGACCCCACTGGCTCCCCTCCACGACACTCACTTATATGGGGCAGCCAAGCATCAACACCCATGAAACTCCCATGGCATGTTTTCCATTTCTAATAAAAGATCGTAAAAGTGTGGGGTGGCTTCAAAACAACCGTTCTTGCACCAACAAATAGATTAAAGGATTTTGGAAAATTCTAGCACATGGGTTTTAATAAGGACTTTCCGTTCATGGAGATTGAACCATACGGCAAGAGTTCCCTTTTGGATCGATCTTGTTGGAATCAACTGTGTGATATTGGTGTTTACTCCAATACCCACATTTATATATCGGTTGGAAATACTCTTGGCTTTAGAGTGTTACTAGTTGAGTCATTCCCTTGGGTGAGTACTTTTTCCCCAAGGCAGGCCCTCTAGGATAAACAAAAGTGAATGAAGAACAATATCCGTAACTCAATCAATCTTTGTTGGCAACAAAGAAAGAGAATATACACAACAATGCCCCCACTCACACTCACACAAGATGTTGTTTAATTTTAAACCCAAATCGAAGTGTGGAGGTGATTGCTTTGTCTCACCCTACAGTCATGAAAAAGGCCTTTTGATTCTCAAGATCGCTATAAAGCGTGAGAGAAGCACATACATCCTTTTTCAATGGCCTTAGTTTAAGTAAACCCTCATGAAAAACAAAGTTACACTTGTTCTTTTTAAATCCACAAAGAAAAATGTGAGATCTTTTTAAGCACCAAAAGACGAGTGAAAGATACTTTGTTCAATTGTTAGTCCAAGAAACAAAATCTAGTAAGTTGTGATCCTAAAGTTCGTTTTAGCCTTTGCAAGAAGAAATTGAAAGGTTCTTTTTAAACCCAAATGAAAATTAGTGTCCTAAAGAAGAAGTGCTAACAATTTCTTAACAAAGTGTTAAGCAAACACTAAAGTTTTTAAAAACACTTTGATTTGGCGAAACATCCTCTTCATGCTTCTCCTTTCTCCAATTTCGATTTCCAACCTACAAGGAAGAAAAACCATTCAGATTCTAGAAAATACAGAGACAAAAAAGTTGAAAATAGAGAACAAATCAATCATTAATCAAATAACACATGTCAAAATTAAATTTCCCCCTTTTACTCCCTTCCAACGTCGCAACTCGTAACTGCGTTGCAGTTTGATTTCCCAGTGGTGCTCTCACATCGCCACTTTCTAGTCAACGCCGCTCTGTGTTGGGATAGAGAGCTCAACTGCGTCACACTTTTTGCCCAGCATCGCAGTTTCTTTCTAGTATCGCAGTTTGGTACTTTTTGAAATTTTTTGTGAGTCAACGAGCCCAACAGTGGTGTTTATAATTCAAATTTTCTTGGCGGGAAAAGTCCAGCGTCGCACTTTGAGTCTCCCGCGGTGCTATATAGCGACACCGAAGAGACAACGACGCCAACACAGTGACGGTGAGTTCCCAGCGTTGCAAATTTCTGTGTATGAGTAAAAAATGTGGAAATTTTGGGAAAAACTGATTGAAAATGGAATGTTGCCCTCCTTCTAGTGCCAAATGTGTGAACCCAAAACTTGGTACCTACAAAAAAACAAGAATAAATAGGTTAGACAAGAGATTGCAAGCCAAAACAAGGATTCCCCATGAAATCCATTTACAAACTCAAAGTAGGAAAGAAAACAATGAAAAGCATAATGAAAAGAATAAAATAGATTGAATCCTAATTTAGATGTGCAAACTCATGATCCCATGGGGGAATTGGTGCCAATTTGATGTGAAAATTTGGCCCTTTCCCAATTCCTAAGATGCAAATTTGATATGTTGAAGATGATTGATCCACTTTGTTGATGAATGATGAGAGGTCCAAACCAAAAATTTGCAAAAACCTAGCTAAGAATTCAATGACAATGGATGGAATTTGAGAGATATTTGAGCATGGTAACTTTGCCTAAATTGTGGATAATCAAATGACGATATGAGCTCTTTATTTATAGAATTCCAAAATGGATGAATGTCCAAATTTGAGCAATGCGGGACTAACATTCATCCAATGGTATGATGCCATTTTTCAAGCTATGAATGGATGAAGGATGTGCAAGATTTGGGGATTGTGCCAATAAATGCATAATTTTGAATTTCAAATTTGTTGAAATGACTTGTAAGAGGGAAGGGAAAATGCAATAAATGCCACTTGGCTCAAGGCAAAGGACATGTAAGATGAAGTTATAGCTCTGTTGGATGTACATGTTGACTTGGAATTTTTGAATTAAAATTGAGAGAATATTCCAAAAGATGGCTTGTGAGGAAAATAAAGATTTAATAAATGAATTAAATCTATTTTCATGTGCAACTTGCATTATCTAGAGGACTGGACATGAGATGAGATTAAACTAATTAAGGGTTAATTAATTTAATGAGAGAGGTTAGATGATGTGACCTATTTGACTCAAATTTATGGATTTATTTAAATCAAATAAGAGATAAACATGACAAGAGATTAATTAAATAAGGATTTTGATTTATTTAATTAAAAGAGATGGTGTTAGACTAAATAAAATAAGGTTTTAATTTATTTAATTTAATGGATAGAATTTTAGAGATTTAATCAAATAAATTGATTATTTAATTAAATAGGGATAATTAGATCAGATGGATTGATTTAATTAACAAGAGAGAGTGACTTAATTAGACAAAATGATTTATTTAATTAAGGGATGAAAGTTGATGAATTTAATCATATTAGGAGATTTGATTAAATGGTTAGACTGAGGGATGATTCAGGAAGAAATGATGTTAGTAAGTCAGGATCAGATGCACAATGTCAATTAGTATATTTTACGTGTTTACATTTTTCCTCTCTTTGAATCAATGTACTTGTTGTGTTGGTTCAAAGAATAAACGATCTCGATCAAAGCCAAAAAAAATTGTTATTTAAAACTTGCCCCACTGCTGCCTGGTGGGAGAGAATATGCCAATATAATGCCCCCTCGAGAGATGGACGAAAATTCCAATTGTTGGGTGATCTCGTGAAAAAAGACGACAAAGTACCCGATAGGTCCGAAAAGGCTTCGAGAGGCTAAAAACATGTCTAAACGCAATAAAACAATAGAAATCAAGTCTTGACCGGACAAAAACAGGTTCGGGGGTCCAAAACCCTATCATGACAGCCAATCAAGGTGAAAAAACCCTAATTTTTGAGCTTAAAAGGGGCTCGAGGGGTCACTTTCAAGTCATTTTCAAACACCTCCAATAGTGATCGCGAGATTTGAGCTCTGACATCCTGACGATATGGCCCAACGACAGCTTCCCCTACACATTTCTGATCAAGTTCAGACGTACCAGCGGCCACCTGGCATCGGGGCATAAGTAAGTGGTCCTTACCTAGCTTCGTCTTTCATTTAATGCTTCAATTAATGCCTTAAAGAGTCAGTTCACCTGCAGCGGCGTTATATAGCGCTGCTTAGAAGATAAACTATTGCTCGGTGCTGAATAGCACCGCCGCAGTGCAGTTTGGAGTTTAGAAACTTTGACGCTAAGCTCGGGACCGACGATGTAGTTTGGGAAGTGCGACGCGGCGGTCTTAATTTAACTCAAAGTGCGCCGCTAGGAGGGAAATTACACTGCGGCGGCGCAATTTTTCTTCTTTCAGCCCTAACATCGGAGTTTGATTAAAATCAAACTACGATGCCATCACGGGTTGCACCGCTGGGGCAGTTTTTTGAATGCTTGACAAAGGATTTTTCAAAAATTTTAACACGTTGACCTTCTTTGATGCAGGACACGGCGAGGGAGCTCTACTCCCAGGAGCATAGGTCACGAGACCTAGCTGGCTACTTGCGGAACCTTAGTGACACGGACCAGGATTGACTCCGGATTGCGGGGTTGTGGCACATTGCATACGCAACGCCCATGCACACTCACTTAGGGATGCTGTCAGTGTTGGACGAGAGATGGCATAGGGAGACATCCTCATTTCATCTTCCCACTGGTGAGGCCACCGTCACTCTAGAGGACGTTTGGTGGATTCTACTATTTACTATTCATAGTCGCCAAGCGATCTTTGACATGGATGAGGGATGCAAGGCCTGCTTCTAAGTCCTTTTCACCTACGAGATTGTCTTATGTGAGGGGAAAATAGAGCTTGAGCGCCACAGGTTCCTGGCACCTCCCTACCGCTAGGTGATTGCAGCTATCATTTCAGTTCTTGTTGCCCCTGATAGGAGAGGATGATACTTCAGTCCTAGCTAAGGATCCTATTGCGAGCGAATGGTTTGAGACAGTCCAGTTTATTTTGCATGGGGGCCTATTCTGCTAGCTTCACTATACCGAGACCTTCATGAGTATGTTTATATAGATGGGAGAGCTTTGGGAGCAGGGGTGACTCTACTTCATGTTTGGGCATGGGAGCACATTGCTGTGCTTCGGTCGTGCATCATTTCAGTTACGATGGGACCAGATGATCCCCTCATGGCACGATACAGAGGCGGTGTATCTTTCACCCACACTGGCGAGCATGAGATCTCCTATTGGAGGAGAGTTCTGGATGAGATACAGGTTTTGACCTGGTGCCCATACCTTGGTCGGCCCAGATGGGCCAACGATGTTGACCAGATATTCTACTTCCATCAGGATCGGTACATGTAGGGGCAGGAGCATACCATGGTCGAGAGGTACCTACCTGGGCTCGTGCAACATTAGTTCGGGGAGCCACAGGATCGTCCCAATGACGATTACGTAGCTGTCTTTTCCTGCACCATGACACAGGTTTCATGGTGGCGATATATTCTTGCCTCAGAGGCAGTGGATAGTTTTCGACAACTGGTAGCCTGGCCATGGGCTTATGATCAGGGATTATTAGATCCAGGTACCACCCAGGCCTATAGAGATTGGTTTCAGCCTCAACTTTGGTTGATGATACCAGGTGTAGTCCCAGATGTGTGAAGAGTCAGAGGAAGAGGGGGAGGATGAGGACGGAGAGCCGAGGTTTGACAGGATCTGCCACTTGTACCTCTAGTCCAACCAGATCATAGGGACGTGCACATGCAAGACCAGCAGTAGGTGCCACCAGTCCCACCCCCACGAGTCGAGGATCCTATTCGGTTACAACCGTAGGTACAGCCAGCAGGACAGGAAAATGCACGTGACACCTTGATTGCATAGTTGCAGGCCTAGGTTCAGGTGGTGACAACAAAGAGAGATTAGGTAAGGGCTGAGAGAGAGCAGCTCAGGGCCGAGAGAGATCAGGTTGTGCATCAGAGACAGGCAGCCACCAAGTTAGGCCGAAGACAATAGATAGAGAGCATGACCGCCTCCTCCTCCCAGGGTACCGTGTTAGTTCGTTCTTATAGAGATGTCGTGCAAGAGGTAGAGTATTACCGATGGTGTTATCACGAGGCCATACCCAGAGCAGAGTGGGTCCCAAAGTATTTAGAGCAAGCCAGCCACAGACCAACAAAGGGCCATGGTGATAGGGGCGAGGGTAGCATTCACAGGAACTGAGCTTGATCGAGATGTTGTGATACCTTTTTGCGCCTTAAGGGCTCATTTTTGATAGCCTGATGTACCTTTTTGTACTGATTGACACATATGTATAGTGATCCAATTTATTCTTTGTACTATGATAGTTGTGTGATTATATATATATCAGCTGATGATGATTTTGATGTGATGCACTGTGTTCTCTTTATGTATGATTTTAGTTATATATGTTATGGATGCTTTTATTTCTAATGATGTATATGTTATGATTATGACTAACAGATCTATATTATGTTAACCTATGATATGCAAATGTGATGATCTATTTATGATAATGCACATGCGATGGTCTATTTATGATAATGATATGATCTATGGTGCGCATGCGAAATGATATGTAAATTGTGCTTATGAAATGTTAATGAATGGATGCATATATGAATTTTTTACGTTTATGCCTATGCGGAATGATTTATGCAATGAATGTTTTATGATGTTATTTATGAGATGATATGGATGATGAAATATGAATGCGATGGTTGTAATATGCTGCAAATGAAATGGTGTTAATGCATAATGAGATGGTTTTATGAGATGCTTAAAATAACACATGTTAATCCTAAACGTATTAAATGATGTTGTAATGTATGTGCTGCATTTTAATAGGATGCAATGATATGTAAACGCAAAGTGATATGATGATGCGTAATGTAATGTGAACGTAAAGTGGTGAGATGATGTCATTAATGTTATGCAAGTATGTATGCCAATGAATTAAATGCTTATATACCTATTGTTTATGATTATGCAAAAATGATTATGGAATGCTTCCGTAGATGCTATGCAATGATTTATATGATAGATGGTAATATGAAATGGTTATGAAATGAAAATGAATGTTTATGTAATGATTGATATAATGCCATGCGATGCAATGTAATAGGTGAAATGCCAATGAAATGGATGTACCTATCTATGAAGAATGTCTATGATAACTTGTTTATATGATGATGGACATGCGATGTGTATGTTTCCTATATGATACGTTTATGTGATATGCTAATGATTTTTTGGATGTAGGATTAATGATAGCTATAGCAATGGTGATGATCAACTGTCATAGTACCTTGTTAGTGCGGTTAGCAAGAAAGAAGAAGAAGTCATTTCAACAAGACACAAGATGATGCAAATGGAAATGATGATGATTGTTTTCCGAGGAATTGGGATCTTCAAAGGGCCAAATCTTCTTATGTTTGATAACAAACGTGGTACGATGCATCAAGGTATAGAAAACCAGGATGGCATGGTACTTAGTGTGATGGAATTTGAATCGACAAATAGATAGGAGTATTCTTGCTCACACCTGACATAAAGAAACCTTGCTAGGATGCACTTCAGAAGATTCAAACATCTCGGACCAAAACACAAAAAGGTAAACCTATCCATGCAATAGTCAACAAGTTGCCCTAGACCCCTTCCATACATATCTAACAAAGCAAGTATTTTCCGAGGTTATATTACAAGAATGTCCAACAAGCATAGTAGACAAAAAATAATGATCGTTGCCCCATTCCTATTTCTCTCAATCCTCTATTTTGGGATATCATCGAGACGTCCTTGGAATGAGTGCAAATAAGATAAGTGAAAAGATAAAGACCAAGTAAACAAATAAACTGATGCTCTTTAATACTGCTAACGGAAAGAGGATGTGTTTTCTAAGGACGATAACCAAAATTATTGCCAAAAGATAATGCCCATTGTAGGAAGGATTCATCCTAGGACATGTTAGTGGATGGCAGCACGTCATTTCATTTATCCAACATGTTCTAAGGGATGATTGATATGGGACCAATTCAGATGATGAGTTACCAATACGAAGAGATGACCAACTTGCTTACGCACTAACTTAGACTTAACACTTGACGTTTTGAGTTTTCACTTTTAAGCTGCTAGACTTGTTTCTAACTGTTTCACCAGAGTGTTGCCCAATTTTCACCTATGGGATAAATCAGGTCGCCAAGATAGAAGGAATTCGGCATGAGGTCTTGCTGATCAACCAGAGTCTCACCAAAGGAATGGAGCTCTCGGTAAAAGACGTGGCATTCTAAAAAAATTTGGTGCTCGGTAATAGGTTAGGCTGACTTGGAGAGGTCTTGCTGATATGGAGTGATGGTCCTAGCACATGGTCTCGAAAAAAGGTTTGAGTTCACCGTAATGTCTTGGCGAACAAGCGGGGTCTCGTTGAAGGATTTAGGTTCGGTGAGAGGCTTCGCTGACACGGGAAGGTGTTAGCAACAGGGGCTAGCGAAGGGGTAAAGTATCATCGATAGGGTGGACTCTTGCAAAAGTGAAATAGCGTTGGCGAAATGTTTTGAGCTCAGCATAAGGTCTTGCCGATTGCGATGGGTCTCGTCGAAATAGGAGGAGCTCGGCGTGATCTCTCACCGACAGGGTGAGGTCTCATGAAACGAAAGGGATTCCCTTCAGCGGAGGTCTTACCGAAGATGAATGGTCGGAGCTCGCCGGGAGTTTGGTGGTTCGGGGAGATGTCTCACTGACCACCGTGATGTTTCCCTGACATGAAAGTAAGCTCTCACCGAAACAAGATAGCTTCGGCATGGTGTCTTGCTGACCCGATAGGGTCTTTCCAAAATAAAGTGAGATCGGGGAAAAGAAAGGAGCTCACTATGAGGTCCTGTCGAGTGAATTGTGTCTCGCCGATAGGGAGGTTGATGCAGTAGGACTCATCGTTGAGAAGAGGACTTCGACAGGAGGTGTCGCCGACTATGGGGAGTCTTGCCGATAGCGATGAGCTTGCCAATGGAAAAGGATATCGGTATGACTCTTGGAACCCCTTATGACCTCTTGCCGAATGCATTTGTCTCAGTGATAATTTTGGGATATCAACATGACTCCTGCCATTCGCTGTGATGACTTGCTGATAGGGAAATGTCTTGCTGAATGAAGTTTCATTTCGCTGACAGAAGGCTCGGTTGGTGTAATGTCTCACCGACCGAAGAGATCTCGCCGGGGATTTTTGAGTTAGATATGAGGTCTCACCGATGGATGTATGCTATGCCAATGTTGCTATAGAAGTATAATCGCATCGGTGAGACATGGTAAGTGTCTCACTGACATGCGATTCAATCTGAGCAGCTTTTGATCGCCCGGGATCCCTATGTGGAATGTGTTCACCCAATCAAAGGGAGCCAAGGATGAACCATTGAAAATTTGAATGTGGCGACTACCCCTGAAAAGAAGATCAAGGGAATGCAGCGGTATAGATTTGTTCTGAGATCAAAGGCAATGGAGCATCTTGACAAGGAGATTCGAGGGTGGACACGAAGACCAAAAGTTAAATTTGTAAAAGATCTTAAGGCTTCCCCTGAGGGAAATTTGTCACCAATATGGACAACAGGGATACACTTGAATGCAAAATTAACTTCATTAAAATATCTAGGGGCAGATCTTTATGAACGCTGATATTTTTGTAAGCCCTAGGGGCCGACACTTTTGTATATAGGGCATTTTTCCCTCTTTGTAGAGTAGTTTGGATTATGCATTCTCAAGAGTTAGTGATTTTTAACAATCCTTTCTAAGTTGATGTATGATTTGTAACTCATTTCGATTTTGGAATATAAAATACAAAGTTTACCTTGGAAACCAGTGTTAGTGTTCATACTACTCTCATTTTTGTCTTTTACATTATGCAAGTTTTGAACTGTGCTTTTCTAATTCTGCATTCATACCTTAAAGTTATGAAATTCATCTCTCCTTCTTAAAATATGTATGTAGATCAAGCCTTTTCAAGAATGGTGCATAAGTTTGCAGAGGTTAGGTCGAGTGAATGAAATAGCTACCATTAGTTTTCTAGTGTATGTTCATCTTGTTTTCATTTCATGATTTCTTATCAGTTTGGTGTATCACCATAGTATTTAGTTTTATTTTTATGCACTCCTTCTCCCTTTTCTTTTACAAAATTAGTAGTTTAGGTGATACCAAAGGAAGCCGGCCTTCTCTGGAGGTTGACCTCTGTCTACAAGTGACCCACAGCTTTGGAGGTCTTCCCATGTTACACTGAGGTGTTGAACATCAGGTTCAACAAGGTGCAATTTCAGGTAATAACAATTCTGGCACGCCCAGTGGGACAAGTTCCACATTATTTTGTTAGTTTGATATGCAACTAGCAAGTTTAGACTTTACATAAGTCAATTTTTGCATGCTTGGCGACTTCATAAAGAGGAAGAACTTTAGAATTAGTGCTTTTACAGTTTATGAGAAGAGTTCAAACAAGGAGCAACTTAGTTCCTTTCGAATATTTACAACTGTCACCACCAAGAAGACAAGGAAGGTTAATAGAGAGGATAGGGAAAAGTTTTATCTATTCTAGAAGAACCAAATCTACTCCTCCATCTGTGAGATTCCATATTGTTGTCCCGTCTTTTATTTCACTTGGAGTGCAAGTAAATCCACCTTCAATGGATGCTCTTAGAAATCAGCCTTTTGTGCCATTTAATGGAGGTAGTCCATTAAATTTGACATAGCACAATGATATTCCAATGGTAGCTTTGAAAAGCTTGCCAATTTTCACCAGGGAGGATCAGACTACCCTAATTGAACACATATGGGATGTTGCTTCCTTATGTGGTGTGCATCATATCACACAAGAAGACGTAGCTGTAAGACTTCTTGCAACATCATTTAAAGGAAGAGCATTACAGTGGTTCAAGAGCCTTGGAGTAGGTTCAGTTGCCACTTGGGATGAGTTGGGTGACAAATTACATAGATAGTTTCAGGATAGTTCTGATAATTTGTCTTTGTTGGAGCAATTAACTACGCTTAAGAGGGCTCCTCAGGAGCAAATGAATGATTTCAATTTCATATTTCAAAGAACTTGGGATAGAATTCTTGCAACAGTAAGACCACCTCCAAAATATGCATTTTTGTACTTTTTGAAGGCCCTTAATAGTGATATAGCCATTATGATACAATCAATAGGGGGTGTTTCTCTCCCAGATGCATTTGAAATAGCAATTAGAGTGGAAAACAACCTAATACAAGCTGGTAAACTTGCTCCTAGGCCACCAATTCCTATATTTCCATATATGCATTCGAATATCCCTTTGCAAATACCACTTTTTGCACCTTTGCCACTTGTTCCAGCTGCTATAGCACAAGAACTGTTGTTTCAAGATCTTTAAGTGAGTTACAGGAAATCAAAAGTTTATTACAGACTTTTGAAAATAAGCTTGTGACCTTGGAAAATCAGCAATCATATAACAGACCCTATCAACAGCAGAATGTAGGTCAGCAACAACAATATCAAGGTAATAGACAGGCTTATCAAGGTAGCTACCAGAGCCCAAGACAGAGTGTAAACACAAGACCTTTTTAGGCTTATGCTCTAGCACCTGTTGGTGCAGTTAAGTATCTTGTCCCTATTCAAAACAATCTAGCAGTAGATTATGAGTGGTGCTACCCTTGTAACCAACCTCACAATTAGGTTACTTGCTCAAATGGACTCATTAATCAGGAACTTATGGTACAAAATGCCTTGAGTTCACAACAGAACCAATTCAACGATGCATCTCTACAACACCAAGATCAACCTACCAATGATACTACCCTACTTAACTGGAAAGCTGAGGAATTTTGTGGATTGAATATAAATAATTCTCCAATTACAACTAACACAAGGGCAAAGAAAAAAGCTTTTGAGCTTGATCAAGCAGCTGATAAAGGGAAAGCAACAACTGCAGAACCATCTACATCTCAAGTGACTAGTGGTTTGCAAAGAAATCAACAACTCCCAATTAAGGAGTAGCCACACTTGCAAGCTGATCATGCTGGCATAAAGGTACATCATAAAGTGAACCCAGTTGTACCTTATAATATTCTTGATAGTATGAAAAGATGAATATAATGATGTCTATGTGGGATTCATTAGCTATCCCAGGTCAAAAAGATATGTTACATTCAACCTTTTCAAATTTTAAAATTGTCTAATGAATCTGAGTCTCCAATAGATCAAGTCATAACTGTATTGACAAACAATCCTCAAGAAAAGGATAAACAGCCCAACAAAGAGGCAGGAAAAGAAGTCAAACCACCTCAATTTTATGTATCTGTAATTATAGGTGATAGGTTAGTTCATAACTGTATGGTAGACAGTGCAGCTAGTAGCTCAGTAATGCCAAAGCAGATTGCTGACAAGCTTGGACTAAAGTATCAACCTTTAGAGAAAGGAGTGATTCAATTGGATGGCACTTTTGTTAACACATTAGGTATTATTAAAGATTTGAGTCTTACCCTTCATGCTTGTCCTAATTTTTCAGTTCCCCAGGACATATGTGTCATAGATCTCCTGCCTTTCTTTTCTTTGTGCCTCTCAAGAGACTTTACAGCTAAGATAGGTGGCTATGTGTTAGCTGATTGGTCACATATGTTGTTTAGAACTAGATATGGAACCAAAGTTACCATTAAATATGAAAAGTTGGCTAAAGATTATATTGAGCCGTATAACCCAAGTCCTATCAATGTTGTTCCTACTACTGCAGACACAAATTGTCATTTTTACTGACAGTGAACTGGCTGCCGCTCAAGAACTTCAAGCATAAGTTGTTCCTGATGTGTTGCTACATGAGTGGGAAGCTAAAAATGTGTTGGACAATCTTGTAGATTTTATTCAAGATGTCGGTATGGGTAATTATGTGATGCTTGAACCTGACTCAGAAGTTCCAAAGCTCAAAAAAAGTACAGATTAGCTGTTGCAATAGCAAAGTGAACTCTGAGAAATGTTTTTTGATGGTTCCAGAAGCAAGAATGGAGCAGGTGGAGGTGCAATGCTAGTTTCTCCACAGGGTGATAAGTATTTTTTAGCCTTTCATTTTGCTTTTGCGTGTTCTAACAACAGTGTTGAGCATGAAGGGCTCATTCAAGGCCTTGAGTGGGAAAGGAAAAGAGGAATTGACTATTTGAAAGTCTATGGAGATAGTGAATTGATAGTTAATCAGGTTAGAGGGCTGATTGTTGCCAAGAATGATGCTTTGAAGTCTTACAGAAATAGAGTATGGAATATAATTGAAAAATTTAAGGCTTTCAATCTGATTTCTATTCCATGAAATCAAAATAAGCATGCTGATAGACTTGCAGCAATTGGGGCATAGTTTGATATCCCAGGCGATATTAAAAAAGATAAAATATAGCAGTATGTCAAGGTGGTTATCAGGCCGTCAATTCCTGATAACAACATTAACTGGTAGGTATTTGAAAGTGTTGATTAGATTTTAACCTTTCTGCTACAAGAAGATCAATTTTCTGTAGTAAACCAAGAAAAGATCAAACAACAGTCTGATGATCAAGTGATATAGCTGAAGATAAATAAACTTCCCAAAGGGTTGGTTACCTTGGAATCCATATTCAATTATGATGATCAGCTTAAGAAGAACAAAGTCAAAATTCAAGTGAAAGAAGATCATTATGAAGAAGTGAAAATATTTAAAGGTAAGCTTCTCAAATTAGGCAAAATCTGTTCAGTTGAAGATAAGAGAGCTTTCATTGTTTTATGCCAAGAGTATCATGATGTCTTCGCTTGGAAATATGTTGATTTAAGAGGGTTTGATCCTCATATTGCACAACATACAATTGAGTTAGAATCTGATGCCAAGCCTGTTAGACAAAAGCAAAGACCATTGAACCCCAAGCTTGAACCCTTGATGATCAAAGAGCTAACCAAGTTAGTTGAGGGGGATATTGTATTTCCAATTCAACACATATCTTGGGTTTCTAACCTTGTTCCAGTTAGAAAAAAGAGTGATGAGATAAGATTATGTGTGGATTTCAGAGATCTTAATAGAGCATCTCTGAAGGATCATTACCCCTTACCATCTATGGAAAAAATTCTCCAAGCTCTTGTTGGTTCAGAAATTTTTTCTCTCCTGGATGGGTATTTTGGTTATAACCAGATTCTAGTCAAAGAGGAGGATCAATATAAAATAGCGTTTACAACAAAATGGGGCACTATGGCTTACAAGAGAATTCCTTTTGGTTTATCTAATGCCGGTGCCACCTTTCAACGTGCCATGGATATGGCATTTCAGAGTTTAATCCATAAATTTTTGCTGGTGTACTTAGATGACATAACTGTATATTCAAAGAAGGTAGATGAACACTTGTTACATCTAAAGCAAGTTTTTGAAAAATGCAGAGAATATGGAATATCTCTCAATCCTACAAAGAGTATTCTTGCAGTTCATGAAGGTAAACTGTTAGGACACATAGTATCAAAAGACAGAGCTACCATTGATCCTGAAAGAGTCAAAGCTATACTTGAACTGCCATTGCCTAATCACAAGAAAGGATTGCAATCTCTTTGGGGAGAATCAAAATTTTAAGAAGATTCATTCCTGATGTTGCAAATTTACTACAACCCTTGACTTCCTTGCTAAAAAATAATGCAATTTTTAGTTGAACTAGAGAAGAGAAACGTAGTTTTGAAGAAATCAAGGAAGCCTTAGCATCAGCTCCAACACTGATAAATCCGGATTTCTCTAAAGACTTCTTTTTTTTATGCTTTTGGTAGCGTTAGTTCAATCTCTGTTATGCTGGTTTAGAAAAATAGGGATAATTTAGAGTAGCCAATAGCTTTCTTTAGTCAAGAACTTGCTGAATATGAAGATAAATATACATTTGTTGAGAAACATGTTCTCGCTGTAATAAGAAGCCTAAAGAAGTTTAGGCCTCTAGTTTCAAACAATAAAATTCATATTTTGGTTGCACACCTGAGTGTGAAGGAGTTTTTGTTGAACAAAGATCTGAGTGAGAAAAGAGTAGGGTGGATCACACAATTAATGGAATTTGATGTCAACATCAACATCACAAAACTAGTCAGAGGTAGAGGACTTTGTGAGCAACTTGCCTCCACTTCTGAAGAGGCACATAAATCAGAAACTGGTGTTGTTTTAGCTAATACTGATCAGCCTCAAAATGTTCAAGGTGCCACACTTGCATTAACAACAAGTTGGGTTCAAGGAATGACCCACTTTCTTTGCATTGGTGACTATCCTCCAGGTCTGGACAGAGCAAAACGAAGATACTTCAGATTGCAGTTGATTCCTTATTTTCTTATTGATAATATTATTTTCAGGAAAGATTTGAATGATGTTTTATTAAGGTGCATTGATGCTGACCAAATAGAAAAGGTACTGCATGAGTTTCATGATGGAGTTTCAGGAGGTCACTTTTCTCCAAAGACACCGCTTGGAAAATTATGAGAGTTAGTTACTACTGGCCCAACTTGTTTAAAGATGCATATGCATGTTCAAGGAAGTGTATCAAGTGTGCTTTATTTGCAGGAAAGGAAAAGTTACCTGCTATGCCTTTACATCCAACTCAGGTAGAGCATCCCTTCATGAGATGGGGCATTGACTTTATTGGACCAATTAATCCACCATCCAATGCTGGTCACAAGTGGGTGCTTACTGCTACAAACTGTTTCACACGGTGGACAGAAGCAGTAGATTTGAAAGAGGCAAATGCACCTTCAGTTTTGAATTTTTATGAAGATATAATCACCAGATTTGGAGTTCCTAAATCCATCATTTCAGATAATGCTCTTGCATTTATCGGATTAGGAGTCACAGGTTGGGCTGTTAAACATGGAATTCATTTGAATACTTCCTCCAATTATTACCCACAGGGTAATGGATTAGCTGAGAGTATAAATAAAAACTTGATCAGAATCATTAAGAGGACTATGGAGGAGAATCAAAGAATTTGGCATACTACATTGAAATCTGCACTTTGGGCAGATAGAATAACCCCTAAGAGATCAGTTGGTAATTCTCCATATGCACTCATTTATGGTAAAGAGGCTAGATTACCTCTATCTGTAGAGCTTCCAGCTCTAGACATTGTTCACTAGTTGGAGATGTATGAAGAACATGACCCAATGTCTGTGAGATATGCAAAGCTCATGGAGCTCAAAGAATCAAGAGACAAATCTATGAAAAATTTGGAGTATCATCAGCTTCAAATGAAGAAAACATTTGATAAAAAAGCTACAGCCAAAGTTTTCAAGGAAGGGGATGTTGTTCTCAAGTGGGATGTGCTAAAGAGTGGTCCAGGAAAACATACAAAATTTGACCATTTCTGGGTAGGTCCTTTTGTTTTTACTTAATGCAAGGAGCATAATGCATTCCAGTTATCAAACATGGATGGAGAAGGGTTACCAATCCCAGTTAATGGGATTCAACTCAAACGTTGCTTTGAGGTATGATTTATCATTGTACAGAGTAGAATAGGTATTATGCTTTCAATAAGTGCTTCGGCACTTTAGTTTAATTGTTGTTTCATTCCCTAAGTGTTGTTCCAACATAGTTTGGTAGTTTCCCTTCAGTTTCTCTGGTTTCAACAAGTTTCTAATGTCCTGAGTTGCTTCGTGAGTCTCAAGCAAGTTGCAGCCATGTGCAAGCTGCTCTTGGTCTGTTCTGAGGTTTTTTTACTAGGTGACTTCGAGCCCAATGGAAAAGTTTTGGCTACTGGTTTCTAGGTTTAGCAGGTAAACATCCAACAAAGGTCACCAGAAATGTTGCCCAATTGTCATCTATAGGCTAAATCAGGTCGCCAAGATAGAAGGACTTCGGCATGAGGTCTTGCCGATCAACCGGAGTCTCACCGAAGGAATGGAGCTCTCTGTAAAAGACAGGGTGTCGGCAAAATGTTTGGCGCTCGGTAAAAGGTTAGGCCGACCCAGAGAGGTCTTGTTGATATGGAGTGATGGTCCCAGTGCATGGTCTCGGTGAAAGGTTTAGGTTCGCCGTAATGTCTTGGCGAACAAGCGGGGTCTCACCGAAGGATTTAGGTTCAATGAGAGGTCTCGCGGACATGGGAAGGCATCGGTGACAGGGGCTAGCGAAGGGGTAAAGTCTCACCGACAGGGTGGACTCTTGCCGAAGTGAAACGACATCGGTGAAATGTTTTTAGTTAGGCATAAGGTCTTGTTGACTACGATGGGTCTCGCCAAAACAAAAGGAGCTCAGCGTGATGTCTCACCGATGGGGTGAGGTCTCACCGAAATGAAAGGGATTCCCTTCGGTGGAGGTCTTGCCGAAGATGAATGGTCGGAGCTCATTGGGAGTTTGGTGGTTCGGGGAGATGTCTCACCGACCGCCATGATGTTTCCCCGACAGGAAAGTAAGCTCTCGCCGAAACAAGATAGCTTCGACATGGTGTCTTACCGAAATAAAGTGAGATCGGGGAAAAGAAAGGAGCTCACTATGAGGTCTTGCCGAGTGAATTGTGTATCGTCGATAGGGAGGTGGCTGCGATAGGACTCATCACCGAGAAGAGGAGTTCGACAGGAGGTCTCGCTGACTATGGGGAGTCTTGCTGATAGCGATGAGCTTGCCAGTGGAAAAGGATATCGGTATGACTCTTGGCACCTGTTATGACCTCTTTCTGAATGCGTTTGTCTCGACAAAAATTTTGGGATATAAACATGACTCCTGCCATTCGCCGTGATGTCTAGCCGATAGGGCGATGTCTCCTGAATGAAATTTCATTTTGCTAATAGAAGGCTCGGTCGGTGTAATGTCTCATTGACCAAAGAGATCTCGCTGGGGATTTTTGAGTTCGATATGAGGTCTCACCAATGGATGTATGCAATGTCGATGCTGCTATAGAAGTATAATCACATCGAGGAGACATGGTAAGTGTCTCACCAACATGTGATTCAGTCTGAGTATCTTTTGATCACCCGGGAGCCCTACGTGGAATGTGTTCACCCAATCAAAGGGAGCTGAGGATGAACCATTGACAATTTGATTGTGGTGACTACCCTTGAAAAGAAGATCAGGGGAATGCAGCGGTATGGATTTTTCTGATATCAAAGGCAATGGAGCAGCTCGGCAAGGAGATTTGAGGGTGGACACGAAGACCAGAAGTTAATGCTATAAAAGATCTTAAGGCTTCCCCTGAGGGAAATCTGTCACCAATATGGACAACAAGGATACACTTGAATGCAACATTAACTTCATTAAAATATCTAGGGGCAGATCTTTATGAACACTGATATTTTTGTAAGCCCTAGGGGCCGACACTTTTGTATATAGGGCATTTTTGCCTCTTTGTAGAGTAGTTCAGATTATGCATTCTCAAGAGTTCATGATTTTTAAGAATCCTTTCTCAGCTGATGTATGCTTTGTAACTCATTTCGATTTTGGAATATAAAATACAGAGTTTACCTTGGAAACCAGTGTTATTGTTCATACTACTCTCATTTCTATCTTTTAGATTATGCAAGTTTTGAACTGTGCTTTTCGAAGTCTACATTCATACCTTAAAGTTGTGAAATTCATCTTTCCTTCTTAAAATATGTATGTATATCAAGCCTTTTCAAGAATGATGCATAAGTTCACAGAGGTTAGGTCGAGTGAACGAAATAGCTACCATTAGTTTTCTAGTGTATGTTCATCTTATTTTCATTTCATGATTTCTTATCAGTTTGGTGTATCACCATAGTATTTAGTTTTATTTTTATGCACTCCTTCTCCCTTTTCCAATGTTTTTGGGATTTTCTAAGATTTTGACCAAGAGACTAACCTAAAGTCCTATTCTAGGGGTCTCTGGGGCTGATCAACAGATTAGCATTGCCTACATTATATACGTAGAGACCATGTAGTTCGACAAGATGAATTTGTTTTTGACTTTTTGAATGACCTTTTTGACCCGTTTTTGAATTTTTTGAATTTTTTTATGTTTTTGGATTTTTTGATTTGATGAATTTAAGATCATACACGAATCCGATCCCATGAGAACATGCCCCCAGCGTGATGCAATAGACTACTCTGATAAAGGAAGGACAAACTGATCTTGAGGATGGGCTGAGTAGTACTAGGAGAGATCAATCCATATGATAGCATATGAGCTATCAATCAAATT
Organism: Sequoia sempervirens; assembly: GCA_007258455.2. Classification (NCBI taxonomy): domain Eukaryota; kingdom Viridiplantae; phylum Streptophyta; class Pinopsida; order Cupressales; family Cupressaceae; genus Sequoia; species Sequoia sempervirens. The sequence continues at coordinate 100,021 of VDFB02273146.1, read as the reverse complement.
CAACTATACTAGATTAAAGAAAAAGAATCAAGACCAAAACATCAATTAAAATATAAAATCATCATCGAAAAGAACATTGAGTTCCACTTTTTTTTATCTCACTTGTTTGTTCAGTGTGTAGGTATAGGTATATATTTCATTACTGGTTCATTAGGATTCAATATTTTAGTATGTGGGGAAAAATTGGGCTCCCACAAGGGTTGAGCCCAGCATAGTGGAAAGGTACATAATCATTTGAGTGATAGTGAACAGACATACATATTTCAAGTTCACAATCAAAACAACAATTGAAATAGTAAAAAAAAGTCAAGTAAATGCTATTGCCATGTGTTTGAGCAAAGATACCATTGTAAATGAAAAGAATAAAGGTTGCAGTCATGAAAGAAAAATCCACTATAAAGTTTTAAGATGAAATTTAGTATGACAGATGCAAGAAAAGATCACGTGGCATCAACTTATGAAGTAAATGACAAACACATTCAAGAAACTTGGAACATAGATTTTTTAAAACTCTTCTAGAGGGAAGCTACACTTACAATGGACAGTAGCATTGTAAATATAAGGACAACTGGAGATGCTCAAAAGTGCAGGGATAATGCATGATTAGAAGTGAAGGATAAGCTACAGGTTCATAAGAAAAATAGGGGAATATCTCTATATATCTATGATTTTGAAATTCCATAGTGCTATTCACGATGAAGAAAATATGCATGACAGTCACATATAACAACACATGTAAAAAATAAATGATAATAGAGCTGTTCATACATAGAGTATGTCATTTCAAGGATAGGAGTTTATAATCCCTGAAGGATGGTAATATGGAGCAACACTAGAAAGTACAGTAAATTGCATAGGAAAGATTATATCACATTGGAAGTGGCACTAATGATAGCCTCACAATAATAAAAGCATTCTTTCTTTTGCAAAGTGAAACCAAGGTGCAACCATAATAGTTTTCAATTGTCTAAAAGAATGGTTGTAGACATATATATCAAAATAAAATTTGCAAAAAATATGACACATGAATAACATGGCAATTTTATCACATAGAAAATACCTAGAAATTGTGCAATGGCGGCCTGTATTGGAAAACATATAGAGTTTCTTTTATTCCTTCCACAGAAAGGAAGATGTCCATTATCTTGGTTTGAGTGAGCTAGACTCGAGCTTATCAAGGAGAGAAATACACAGAAAATGAATCTTCAAGTGGATAGTGTTCATGAAGTAATGGATGATAATGTGTAGGGTTTTATTATACCCGTACTGTGTAATAAAATTGAATCATTTAGTAACCATTTTGATTAATGAAAAAGCCCATGTCTCTTTTCACTCTTCAAATGCTTTGTACATAGAAAGGAGTGAAGAATACAAGGAGCTTCAACAATGCAATGAGGAAAAAAATTGAATACCCAGATGGTGGAAAATAAAATCGTGGCCTCCAATAAGAAAGTATATAGAGATTTCCTTGGTATTTTTAAAGAATACAAAGGATACACATACAATTATCATTCTGCTCTCATCAAATTGGTTTTGAATTTCTTTCAATGGGAAATAAGAAAATAATACAAAGATTTGAAGAAAGAAAACTTACCTTTTTTTGTTTCTGAGGAAGACACACACAAACCCGCATGGGTCTCCTTTTTTTTCCTCCAGAAAGTTTAGTCAATGCTCTAAATGGCAGCAATGTGTTTTGGAAATGAAATTGTGAATTCAAGCTTCACTATCATTTGAATTAGAAATTAAAAGAACTTCTCTTATATTTTTGCATGATTTTAGTTAAAAATAAACAATATAATTAAATATTAAAGGTATATTACCTGAATATTTAATATGTAATCATAAGAAGGAGATAAATTGCACATGAAATATTAGAAGAATGATTTTGATTATCTTTAATATTTAATCACATAGTCCTTTTCTTTCAAACCCATGCAAGGAATATAAGTGAAAGCTAATTGAAGGTCAAAGTCATGCAAGGACTAAAATCATACAAATTATGGAGATTCTTGAGACGTAACCTTAGTTCTACATCAGTTTTGGAGTTGTTTAGATTGTGCGCGTTAAGAGGAGTTTTTAGCATACATAGTGTAGTTTACATTGGTTTTTCCTCCTCTTTTTGAAGGTTTTCATCTTTGCTCATGGGGAGGATATTTTTACTTTTAGTTCACTTTCAGTGCCACCTCCATGCACATTAGTGCCATTTAAAGTTTCACTTCAGTTGCATACAATATCAGATAGAATTTTGAGTTGTTTAAGATCGGTTTACAACATTGGTAGGCCCCTTTTTTAGGAAGTTTTGATTTTGCTCATGGATAGCTTTGCAGTTCACATATTTTGACTTCAGTTAGCTCAAGATCTCTTTTCAGTCTGATTCTCTTCTATCTTTTGTATTTATTGAGAAAAAGACTTAGTCTTTTCATAGTTCTTGATAGTTTTGCCTTTGCATTTCTACAAAGAAGAGATTAATTTTGTAACTCAGATATTTTACAGTTTAATAGACAACTCTTTACAGGTTATTTTAGCTTTGTTATTAGTAGATGAATTCCTTTTGATTTTCAGTATTATCAAGTTTTTCCTTTAGGATTTTAGGCATCATCATTGTGTTTCCATTTCAAAACCTCTAATTTTTTGTCTCTTTCATAAGTGTATGTATGCAGTAATATGTAAATTCAATGGTTATACATTGTGCATGTGATTACTTTATCATTTTAGTTGTGAAAAAAAAGTTTTCCTTCGAAAGAAATATTATGTCAAAACCTCTGTATGAAACATTCAGGTGATTAAGTTGTTAGATTTGGTTGTGCAAGTAAAAATATTGAAAATTCATTTGTGAGTCAGGTTACAGATTAAGTTTTTTCACCATTAGGTGCATCACCTTCCATTTTAACGTTTAGTTCATGCATTCATTTAAAGCCTTCTACCCTTTTCCATAAAAATTTACAGTCCACCATTAGAAAATCATAAAGGAAGCTGACCTAGAATCCAAAGGTAAACTTTCAACATAGGGTACCCACAACTTGAAAGTTTTCGAATGCTACGTAGGATTGCAAAGTATCTTTTCTTTTGCATGCGAGTGCAATCCTGTTGACAATAGTTTTTCTCAGTCCCGATGGGACTTTGCAGACCACTTCAAAGAGAGAATTTAAAGTTTTCAAGCTATTGTTTTCAGATTTACAGTGGTGTTTTATCTATTAGAGGTTATAATTTTTATTTGGTGACTCTGTTTTAATTGCAGATTTAGTAGCACATGAGAAGAGTTGAGACAAGAGGAAGTGATGATCTGTTTGAATACCTACAACTATCGTCACCAAGGAGGAAAGGTAGAAAAACAAGAAGAAGGTTATGGAGATCAAGATCACATTGAACACTAATATCCCACTCTACACCTCCTAGTCTCAGATTTGCAAGTTCTGTACCAGTTTTCCTAGTAGTACATCTTATGCTACAAGTACCAAATTTGAGAGTTCAAGTAGCTCTGATGGCCAGAGCACATGTGTTTTCACCATTTAATGGGGGTAGTGCATTGAATTTGGCCCCACACGATGATATACCAGTGGCTGCACTTAAAAGCTTACCTATTTTCATTGGTGAAAATTAGACTATGCCAATTGAACACATAAGAGATGTAGCTTCACTTTGTGGAGTTCATTATTTCATAGAAGAGAACATGGTGTTGAGGCTTTTAGCAGCTTCATTTAAAAGCAAGGAACTCTAGTGGTTCAAAGGCTTACTGGTGAATTCTATTGCATCATGGGATGACTTGCAAGACAAGTTGAGCAAACAATTTTCTGAAAAATCTGATCATCTATCTCTAGTTGAGCAAATGACAACTATTAAGAGAGCCCCACAAGAACAAATGACAAATTTCAACTTCCGGTTCCAAATAACTTGGAACATAATCCCAGCCACGGTAATGCCTAGAAAGGATCATGCCTTCTATTATTATCTAAGAGCAATAAATAATGATATTGCACTTCTGATTCAGTCTATGGGAGCAGTAACCTTGCCAACAGCCTATGAGATAGCTATTAGAGTTGAAAATAACTTAATATAGGCTGGTAAGATTGCACTCAGGCCTCCTATGCCTATTTTCCTAGATATTCAACCATTAATTCCCATTCAAATACCTCCTATAGCCTCGTTACCTGATGTTCTAGCCTTAGGATTTCAAACAAATGTTCAAAATAGTGTTGTTCAAGCAAATTCAAACTTGCAAGAGCTTAGGGGTACCCAATAGCAAATGGCTAAATTGCTACAGATAGTAAGCAATGACTTAGTGAGCCTCAAAAATCAACAAAACCAGAATTACAAACCTTATCAAGCACCTTTTTCAAGCAAATAGACTGCCTTATCAGGCTAACTACTAAGGACAAAAAAGAAATTTCAGTACTAGGCCTAATCAACCATATAATCAGAATGCTTCCAGCTCTTCTAAAGAGCTTGTACCGGTGCAAAACAACTTGGCACAATATTATGTGTGGTGCTATCCCTATAATCAACCTCATAATCATGCTACTTGTATGAACGAAGTGATTAATTAGGCTCTTATGGTGCAGAGCACTTTTGTTGCTTCTGAGAAAACAACAAAGGAGAAGAATGATCAACAAGACGATCAAACACAATAGAATGATCTTGATGTTACCATGATGAACTGGTAAGGTAGTGGATTTTGTGGAGTTAATCATGCACGAGGGCAGAGTCAATCATCTACCTTCATTGCAGCCAATACGAGGTAAAAAAAGAGAGCTATTGACCTGAGACAACAAGTTGTTCACTAGAAAAATAAGGTGTGTACAGTCCAACAGGGACAAGTTTATCCTTCTACAACCCAAAATGTTCAAATTTTATCAAGACAACAAGTTGTGCGAGCAAAGGAACAACCAAAAATTCAATCTCAGCCTTTACCAATAGAAATAGAGGTCATTGTTCTAAAATTGCAGCAAAAGGTAAGTTTTCTAGCATTTAATATAGTTGATCATATGAAGAAAGAAACAATTAGCTTATCTATGCTTGATGCATTGCACATACCTAGACAAAAGGACTTATTGCATGAAGTGTTGGCTAAAATTTCAATTTCTGATGAACATGCTACGGAGCAGCTTCATTTCTTTGCAAACAATTCTAAAAGCAAGAAAGAACAACCAACACTAGAGGTAAAACCACCACCCTTTTATGTTTGTTTAATTAATTGTGATAGCATAGTGCATAACTATATGATAGATTCATAAGCAAGCAACTCCATTATGCCCAAATAGTTGGTAGATAAGCTAGGACTTGAATATGAGTCATTGTCAAAAGGGGTAGTCCAATTAGAAGGTGCAACCAATAAGTCTGTTGGAGTTATCAAATGTTTTCCTCTTACATTGCATGCTTGTCCCAACCTTTTGATTACTCAAGATATATATGTCATTGATCTGCCATCGTTCTTTGCTATTTTCCTTTCGAGAGATTTTACAACAAAGTTAGGTGGATATTTGTCATCAGATTGGTCTTATATGTGTTTCATGACCAGATATGGTACTAGAGTGACAATCAAATTAGAACTAGAGGCTAAAGACCATATTGAGCCTTATGTTGCAAATCCTATAAATGCAAACCTAGCCATCCATGAGTATGACAATGAATCCATGACCCTTGACCCCAATGTACCCATTGAAGGCATACCCGACATAAATGTAGACGAGTGGGCAGCTGAAAATCACAAGGTTGATCCATATAGCAACATGGACAAAGTAGGTTTGGGAATTTACATGATTCGGAAGCCTGATGTGATTATTGTTGGAAATTCAAGGGCAGACAACTGAGAAGGGGGGTGAATCAATTGTCACCGAATCTCAAACTTATTCAACTTATTAACCTTAATTTCAGATCTGATCATTAATCATGAAATCATAAATGAACAACACATCAGAAGCACACATAACACCAAAATTTTTACGTTGATACCATATTAGGTGAAAACCACTGTGGAGGTCAATCCACAAGATTATACCCTATTAAAAGTATAAGGAAATATGAATGGGGAATGCACATGCATTTAGGAACATTACCTAGAGCTCACTGCTCAAATACAACAAGGCTTACTGCCCAAGGAAGACACACTGTCTTACAGAAAGATTCGAATTAAAACCATTTGGATTTGAACTGAGAAAATAACATCTACTAATGCTTGGTTACAGTTGCAGTTAAGCACATGAACACTTCTTCACTCTTCTTCACTCTCTGCTCTTCCTTCGAATGATCTAAAATTTATTCGCACACATGACTCATACACTTCACATTCATACCTTTTTTCACTCTTCAAAGAATCACTTTTATATATCCGCAACAAGAAATTACATCGCTATAAGTCGACCACAAAAGATAATAAAATAATTGCAAGCAGTTAGCCCAAAAAAATAAAATATTATTCATGTGAATCAACCAAGGTCAGCCATAATGTAGTGAAGACCGAAAACAACATCTCCAACATAAAAAAACTTAAATTAATTTCTCCTCAAAGATCCACAACATGCTTCAACACCTTGTCAGCCAAGAACATGAAAAACATGAACATGCAAGAGAAAATATCATGTCGCGAGCACAATGATCAATGCAGACATGCCACAAAGATAGATAATGAACTAGAAACATCCACAAGCATCATGAAACATCAAAGAAGCATCTGAAGCAAATAAACTTACTGAAATCATAAAATCTTCAACCAGGAACACTAACTGAAGCAACAAAAAAACTCTCAAAATGAAAATCACCATAACTCGATCAACTCTTTATGCAGATCTCTGAAAATCAATGTAGATAAATTAGACATACTCAACAAGAAACCCTTTAGTCCACAACCTCAGAACACCAACGTATTGAACACATCAATAGAAATAACTTTACTTCACCACTAACAACTTGTAGCACTTCTTATTACAATTTTCTCAATATCCTCGACATATACAACTTCTAATGCAACAGTGCTAATAGTGTTGACATCAATGAAAACCACATATCAAAAACACAACCACAACATCCAACAATCTCCCCCTTTGGCATTAATGGCAACACATGATGTGAAAATTACCATCAACACAATTACACTAACTCTTCCTTTAAGTTTTGACTTTTCTTTCCTCACATGATCTTATCCCCACAATGTTGTTATCCCCAGATAATTAGCAATTTGTTTTTCACATTACTCTTCTCCCCCTTTGACATCAATGAAAAATATCTCTTCAATACAAGCTTTGAACCACATATCTAAACACCTGAACATCTAACTACTCCCCCTAAGTAGCAACCACCACAAGATCAATCCGGATCAAAATATGATCATGAAATGCACAAATTGTTGCAACACAATGCATCCTTAGTTATGATTAGGAGGGGTAATCACCCCTAATTTCCCTCTGAGATACTCAAAAGTATCCTTAGGCAACAATTTTGTAAAGATATCTGCAATATGCTCCTTAGTAGGCACATACTCCAATCTAACTTCCTTTTCACTTACCTTCTCTCTCAAAAAGTGAAATTTGATAGATATATGCTTGGTCTTTGAATGTAGCACTAGATTTTTAGAAATGTTAATAGCACTTGATTTATCATAGAATATAACAATAGGCTCATCATACACAACTCTGATATCCTTTAGCATCTTTTTCATCCATAGAACTTGAGTACAATTATTAGTAGCAACAATGTATTCTACCTCTGTAGTAGATAAAGAAATAGCATTTTGCTTCTTACCCAACCATGAAATCAACTTCTTTCCCAACAAAAATGCTCCACCACTAGTACTTTTCTTGTTATTCACATCTGCTACCCAATCAACATTAGTAAACGCACTCAAAGTAAGATCATCATCTTTAGGATACCATAGACCAAAATCAACTATCCCTTTTAAGTATCTGAAAATTCTCTTCACAACAGTCACATGAGATTCTTTAGGATCAGCTTGAAATCTAGCAACAATACATACAACATTCATGATATCAGGCCTAGTTTGAGTCAAGTAAAGCAATCCACTAATCATTGATCTATATCTTGTTTGATTTTCTTTCAGAGAATCATCATCAGTTGTCATCTTGCATCCGGTCACCATAGGTGTACCAATAGGCTTTGAATCTTCCATACCAAATTTCTTCAGCAATTCCTTCACATACTTGGATTGAGATATAAAAATCCCTTTATTTAACTAAGTAATTTTCAATCCCAAAAATAATTTCATCTCTCCAATCATTGACATTTCAAATTCATTATGCATCTCATTAGCAAACTTCATGCACAAGCTATCACCTCCTCCAAATATGATATCATCAACAAAAACTTCCACAATCAAATCTTTATCATCATTCTTGAAATATAGATTACTATCAGCAGTACCTTTGTTAAATCCAAGTTTCACCAAGTACTTATCTAATCTGGAATACCATGCTCTAGGGGCTTGCTTAAGACCATACAATGCTTTCTTTAATCAACAGACCATATCTTCCTAATTAGTCAGCTAGAATCCATCAGGTTGCTCAACATATACCTCTTCTTCCAATTCACCATTTAGAAAAGTAGACTTGACATCCATTTGATAAACCTTGTAATCTTTATAAGTAGCATAAGCAAGAAACAATCTCACAACTTCAATTCTAGCAACAGGGGAAAAGGTTTCGTCAAGATCAATACCCTCCATTTGAGAATATCCCTTACAAACCAGTCTTGCTTTGTTTCTAACCACTTCACCTTGTTCATTCAATTTGTTTCTGAAGATCCATTTAGTTCCAATTACACTCTTATCCTTAGGTTTTGGAACAAGAATCCATGTATCATTCTTCTCAATTTGTTGCAGTTCCTCTTTCATTACTTCAACCCAATGCTCATCTTTGCATGCTTCATTCACATTGTTAGGCTCAGTCTTTGAAATTAAACAATATTCTTCTGCAATTGTTCTCTTATTTTGGACACCTTTGTTCTTATCACCTATGATCTAATTCTCTGAATGATTCAATCTCACATACCTTGGAGTCTTCTTAGAATGTTCTTCAACTTCAGGCTCTTCTGATCTCTCTTTTGTTCTTCCATTAGTTTCTCCTTCTTCTTGATTTTATTGATTCACAAGAATGATTTGAACTTGAATTGTAGTCTGACCTTGCTTTCCTTTGCTTGTACTATCATTTTGATCATCAAAATCATATCCTCAGGTTCTGAATAGTGCATTTATGTCTTCATCAACCTTAACATTTGCACTTTCAACCATTTTCTTCAATCTCTTGTTGTAACACCGGTAGGCCTTACTTTTAGTAGCGTAACCTAGAAAGATTCCTTCATCAATCCTATCGTCAAACTTTCCTATATCTTCATCTCTTTTGATATTACACTTGCTTCCAAATATTTTGAAATATATAATAGTAGGCTTTTGACTAGTCCATAGTTCAAAAGGAGTCTTACCAGTATCGCCTTTGATTTGTACTCGGTTAAGTGTGTACACAAAATTACTCACAACTTCTCTCTAGAAGATATGAGGCACATTTCCTTCCAACATCATGGTTCTAGCCACATCTAGAACTGTTATGTTCTTCCTTTCCACAACTCCATTTTGTTGAGGGGTTTGTGGTGCAGATAACTATCTCTTTATTCCATGCTCTTCACAAAAAGAATTAAACTCACCAAAAGTGAATTCACCACCTATATTTAATCTTAGACACTTAATCTTCAAACCAATCTCTATCTCAACCATAGCCTTAAATATCTTGAACTTTTCTAGAGCTTCATATTTCTCCCTTAAGAAAGTAGCCCACATCATCCTTGAATAATCATCAATAAGCAACATGAAGTATTTGTAACCTTGTAAACTTCTAGTTCTAGTAGGACCACACAAATTAGTATGCACAAGTTTCAACAATCCATTTGAATTTTTTTTTACTTCAAAATGAAATTCTTATTTGCTTTCCTAACTAACATTCTTTGCATATGACATTAGTAGCTTTCATCAGCTTAGGAAGATATCTCAAAGCTTTAGTGGAACTTATCTTGACAATGTTATCAAAGTTAACATGACACATTCTCTTATGCCATAACCAACTCTCATCAACTTGAGCAATCAAACAAATTTTACTAGTAGCATTTAGATGAAATATATTACCTTTTGTTTGTGTGCTTGATGCAGTCACATTTCCAGAATTTCCCAATAATTTGCACTTACCATCCATGAACTGAAGATTGTATCCCTTATCAACCATTTGAACAACACTCAAAAGATTATGCTTGAAAACTTCAACATAAAAAACATCATCAGTGTTATTCTTACCATCAAGAGAAATGCATCCTCTTCCACAGATCACACCAACTGTGTTATCACCAAATCTCACAACACCACCATCATACTTCTCCAAATTCACAAAATTACTTTTATCTCCTATCATATGATGAGAACAACCACTGTCAATTACCCATTCATCTTTCTCTTCAACTCGAGCAACTAGGGATTTCTCCACATTTGTACAACTAGCAGATTCAGTAGACACAAGATTATTTTCCTTGATAGCAATAAACACAAATTCGTCTTCACTTGCATTTCCTCTATCAGATTCATCATTTGTTACACCTTCATCAGCAACATAGTAACACTTCTTTAGGAATTTAGGCTTGTTAAATCTTGGCTTGGAAACTCTCTCAGGACACCTTGATGCAAAATGACGTATCTTATTGCAAGAGAAACATTTAATAGGCAACTTTCCCTTATGCTTACCTTGTCCTTTGGCTTCTCTTTTCACAATCAATGCTTCAAGTTCTTCAAGCTCTCTTTCTTCTTCATCAAGTTGTTTCATTTCATCCTCATACTTGAATATCTTTCTTGATGAACTTTCACCTGAATCATATCTCTGTCTATCTCTTCTAGAAGTAGTAGCCTTAAATACAAATTCCACCTTAGGAAGGTCATCACCAAATTCACTCAACTCAAAAGCAATAAGCTTACCAATCAACATATCTATAGTAACATTTGTCACAATTTGGAGTTCTTCAATAACACTAGCCTTGACTTTGTAAGAATCAAGCAAAGATCTAAGCACTTTAGCAACAATCTTTGATTCATCTATCTATCCACCAACACATCTGATACCACACATAAGTTCATTTACTCTTTGCATGAAAGTAGTAACATTTTCATCATCACCCATTTTCAACTTTTCAACTTTTCCTTTCAAAATTTGTAGCTTAGCAATCTTCACATTTGCATCACTTTCATACAAGGTCTCCAACTTCTTCCAGATCTCATAAGCAATCTTCATATCCATCACATTTGTCATCTCAGTATCAGTCAAAGCACTCAACAATGCCTCCTTATCCCTGATAGTATATTCAACATAAGTGTTATTCGGAGGTATAACATACCTATTACTTGTAATGCTCCAGTAGGGTTCACCAATGCATCTCATATGGCACTCCATTCGAGCTTTCCACAAGGAATAATTTGTTCCATCAAATCTAGGAATATCCTTCTAATAAGTCGCCATCCCGAATCACCTCAAGTTGTTAAACTTCTTCCAAGGAACCACAAGCTTTGATACCAATTGTTGGCAACTCAAGGGTAGACAACTGAGAGGGGGGGTGAATCAGTTGTCACCGAATCTCAAACTTATTCAACTTATTAACCTTAATTTCAGATCTTATCATTAATCATGAAAGCATAAATGAACAACACATCAAAAGCACACATAACACCAAGATTTTTATGTGGAAACCTTGTTAGGGGAAAAACCATGGTGGAGGTCAATCCACAAGATTATGCCCTATTAAAAGTATAAGGAAATATGAATGGGGAATGCACATGCATTCAGGCACACTACCTAGAGCTCACTGCTCAAATATAACAAGCTTTACTGCCCAAGGAAGAAACATTATCTTACAAAAATATTTAGATTAAAACCATCCATATTTGAAATGAGAAAATAGCATTTTCTAATGCCTGGTTATAGTTCTAGTTAAGCACATGAACACTTCTTCACTCTTCTTCACTCTCTTCTCTTCCTTCAAATGATCTAAACTTTATTCACACACAAGACTCATACACTTCACATTCGCACCCTCTTTCACTCCTCAAACAATCGCTCTTATATATCTGCAACAAAAAATTACATCGTTATAAGTCAACCACAAAAGATAATAAAATAATTACAAGCAGTCGGCCCAAAACAAATAAAGATTATTCATGCAAATCAACCAAGGTTAGCCATAACATAGTGAAGACCAAAAACAATGTCTCCAACATGAAAACACTTCAATTATTTTCTCCTCAAAGATCCACAACACACTTCAACACCTTGTTGGCCAAGAACATGAAAAACATGAACACGCAAGAGAAAATCTCATATCACGAGCACGACTATCAATGCAGACATTCCAAAAAGATAGAGAATGAACTAGAAACATCCACAAGCATCATGAAACATCAGAGAAGCATCCACAACAATTGAACTTACTAAAATTGTAGAATCTTCAATCTAGAACACTAACTGAAGCGACATAAAAACTGTCAGAATGAAAATCACCAGAACTTGATCAAATCTTCATGTGGATCTCTAAAAATCAACGTGGATAAAAGAGACATACTCAATAAGAAACCCTTTAGTCCACAACCTCAGAACAACAATGTACTGAACACATTGACAGAAAGAACTTTACTTCACCACTGGCAACCTGTAGCACTTCTTATTACAATTTTCTCAATATCCTCAACATATACAACTTTTAATGCAACAATGCTAATAGTGTTGACATCAATGACAACCACATATTAGCAACACAACCACAACATCCAACAATTATTCTAAATCTGGTCAAAGAGGAAATACAGCCAGAATAATAGATTGAGCAGCTTTGGAAGTTGTATTATGATGGTTCAAGGATTAAAGTAGGTTGTAGTGGAGAAGCCATGCTCATTTCACCTAATGGAGATAGTTATTTTTCAACACTTCACTTTGATTTTAGTTATTCAAAAAATACAAGTATGAGGCATTTGTAGACACCCAAATTTGATCACTCCCATATGATCAAATTTCCTCCTTTATTCATCAATTATGTCAATATTAATTTATTTAATTAATATTGCACTTCCCACATAAGACTCTTAAAGTGTTTAATTTAATAATTGAATACTTTATTTGGTGCTTTTATCTTCTCTAAATTAAATAAATACACCAATTTATTTAATTTAGTCATCCTAATCTATTGAATTAAAATCAATTTAAAATTCTCTTTTTCTCACTCCTTGTCACATCCTCCATAATCCATCCCTAAATATGAATTAATTTAATTAATTCATATTTAGGGTGTGCATCCTCTTAATCAAAGATTAATGTCACATCCTCCTACATTTGCCACTTGTCTCTAATCTTCCATTAATTATCATAATCAAGTGTTTGCACAACTTTAATCAAAGTCATTAGCCATTTTTAGCACCACTTTTTGGTCAATTCTTCCATTTTTCCTTTTTGGACATTGACCCTCCTTCCCATGAGAATTTTTAATTCTCATTTATTCATCCCATGTCTCTCTCCTCCCCATGTGAATTTTTAATTCACATTTTGTCTTTCCAAGGCTTCTAGAATATTTGACATGTCACCTCATGCACATGTGACCAATTCCCACCTTTTTGGAGGCTCTCTCTTATCCTTTAGACTCTCCTAAGAATGTGAATTTTTAATTTACATTTATTCCTCCAACCACCTCTCCTTTTCCCATGGAGATTTTTGAGGAATTCCAAAATTCCTCAAATGTCCTTTTCACTCTCACTTGAGGACAACAAATTCTTTTTTTGAGGAGATATTCTCACTCCCCAAGGTACTTGGAAGGTATTTGTCCTTCCTCCACCTCATGTACCTTTTGGCCACCTCATTTACACCTCACCTCCCTTAGCTACTTCACCATCCACATGTCAAGATGTGAGGGCTTGTGGGTTCTTAACCCACCATAGCCCTTCATCTTGACCTTGTTGGATCAATCTCAACCATTGAATTCTCTAGAGAATTCAAATTCTCCTATAAATACCCCCTCCTCAAGGCCATTTTAAACACTTAGCCATTTTATAACTACATGCTGCCAATTTTCATTCTCACTCATTCACTATCATCTAGCCATCCATTTTAATCATTTTGCATAAGTTGATCTTGCATTTAGTCACTCAAGAAGTCATCTAAGGAGCACACAAAGTCATCTAAATCAAGGGCCAACCAAGGAGTCTCCAACAGTAAGGAAGGTATAATCATTTGCATCTTGTTTTATCTACTTTCCTTCTTGTTTCATCACTCTTTAGGCTAATCTTGAAGTGTCCTTAGTCTTTTATCATTTGCATTTTTAGTTATTTTGCACATTAGAGTAGGGTAAAATTCCAAGGTACACATTTCTAAATATTGTCCTAATCCACAATCCATGTCCCCCTGTGGCACATTGTGGAAGAGGCGTGTACGCCCCAGCCCGGGGCGCATACGCCCCACTGTGGCGGCGCGCCTCTTCGCCCGTGTTCCCCCCCCCCCCCCAATTTTTTTTTTTTGCCAATTTGGCCAATTACCCATTTTTCTATTTCCCCCAACCTACGAAACCCATATGATACATTTTTAACTATCTTATCAAATATGTTTAAATATGGGTTTTCGTAATCACCTTGCGGGGCACCGCAAAGTGGGTCCATTGTCTCCGTAGCTCATCTGCTCGGTGCACGATCTCGGTGTCATGATCTCGCGGCATGGTTGCTCCGTCTCCTCTCCCTTTTCTTCCTCCTTTCCTCACTTGCTACAGTAACAATGACTAAGGTAATTGTTAAAATTACCTTTTTAACCCCTTTCTTCCTAAAATGTATTTTTTACCTTTTATTTATCTTTTTCTTCCTCCAACTAATCCCCTTCTTTCTTGGAGCCGCCATTTGCAAACCATACGTCCAATCACCTCCGTTCAAAAGGAAAAGTTGCTTAGTTTTTCACCCTCTATCCAACGGTCTCCTCCATTTCTTTCTATTGAGACATCATCCGGGGCCCCTCCTTTCTTCCCCAACCGCCCTCTCGAGGGGGCATACCCTATCACTTTCTTCCATCCATTTCAAACCAGGCACTGGGGCATCCCTTTCCTTCTCTATCAGGCTAGGGTATCAATCCCTATTCCTTTCTTCATCCCTGACATTTATTTTTCTTCTAAACATTGTTATTTTAACAATATTTCGAAGAGGGGCAAAATGTAGACACCCAAATTTGATCACTCCCATACTATCAAATTTCCTCCTTTATTCATCAATTCTGTCAATCTTAATTTATTTAATTAATATTGCGCTACCCACATAAGACTCTTAAAGTGTTTAATTTAATAATTGAATACTTTATTTGGTGCTTTTATCTTCTCTAAATTAAATAAATACACCAATTTATTTAATTTAGTCATCCTAATCCATCCCTAAATATTGTCCTAATCCACAATCCACGTCCCCCTATCTTAATTCGCCACTCCAATATCCTTACCTTAACCCTCCATCCAATCCCATTCATACATCTACTCCTAGTCCTCCATCCAATCCCATTCATCCATCCCATCCTAGTCCTCCATCTACTCCTAGTCCTCCATCCAATCCCATTCATCCATCTACTCCTAGTCCTCCATCCACTCCTAATCCCCCATCTACTCATAGTCCTACATTCAATCCCATTCCTCCATCTAACCCTAGTCCACCAATCCATAATCCCTCATCCATTTCTACCACCCTAGCCAAGCCAACCATATGCAAGTCTCTCATTTCAGAAGTTCTCCAAGGACTCATTACAAAGAAGCCACCCCCAAATCCACATCTTGAAGTCATGGAACCATGCCATCCCAATCCATCATCCATGGTAACTAGTGATGAGAGCCTTCTCCATACCGCACCTATCATTGTTGTTACCACCCCTAGCACTGATCAAACCATTGAAACCATTGGACCTACTAAATCCATTGAACCCACATCTCCTACTATGAGAACCATCGAATCCATCGAAGACACCCAATTCCAATCCACTCCATCTACTCCTAGATCTACCCAATCCATCAAAGATACCCAAATCCAATCCACTCCTCCCACTTTTAGTAGCACCAAAACCCATCCCAATGAACCTCATGGATCTTCCATCCCTCCATCTTCCCCACTTGAAGAGTCCCAACAAGACTCCGTTATTATGCCATCCACACAAGATGAGTCATGCCAAGAATCTAATCCAAAGCATGCCAACATATCCCCTTCTCCAGATCAAGATCCTACCATCCTATCTAGTCCACCTCAAGATCACAGTCCCCCATCCATTCCATCCCATGATCCCCTTGTCATTCAAGCTTCCACCACTCCATCTCCATCTCCATTACATGATCCCACTACCACAAATCCAAATCCTATCATATCCCCTAATCCCTCTCCTGATATCACATATCCACATGCTGCTATCCCACCATCTCCCTCTCATGATCCCCCATCATCGCCTAAAACTGCTATACCTACACCGCTTGCATATCCCCTTGGTACTCTCACATTCTTCCATGGTGGCCTCCTCATAGAAGAAAAGCATAGTGTATTTACCACCCATCATCCTCCACCTAATAATGGACTCGCATCATGTTTTCAGAATAACACAAATCCTATCATGGATCGCATGCTCAAGAAAATGAACTATCAAGGAAAAGGTCTAGGCCTTCATGAGCAAGGTATTTTAGAGCCCATCCAAGTCAAAGAACAAGTCTGCATGCAAGGTCTTGGACCTATTTCCCAAGACTCACAATCTAAAGATGTTGGTACAACCTCTAGACGTCCTCAACGAGCCTTTTCCAAAAGAAATGTCGGCTCTTCCCATCGCCCCACTAGATCATATGTTGCCATCCCTCCTCCTCTATCGTATCACCTCAAAACCACCGTCCATATCCCTCCTTCATCTGCTCCATCCATTTTGGGTCCTTACATCCCTCCATCCACCATATCCCATCCTTCATTCACTCCATCCATCTTGGGTCCATATATCCCAAGATCACCTCCTCCATCTCATCCTTTCATCCATTCATCACCTATCCATCTCATCCATCATAAACATCCCTCTCACATGTCCCCTAATCAGGATCAACAAAGGCACATACCCGCACATCCTTCGTCTACACATAATCCCCATACTCCTACCTTTGTCGCTCCACATCATCCATCTCCTCACACCCATCCCATTGCTACTAAAAGCACTTTGGATGTTAATGAAAAAATGCATAAATCCAAGCATCCACATGAATCTACAGCTCCCCATGTCCCCTCCAAAATACATGGTGAAGAAAAGAAAAATCTAAATATACATCAAATCCATAGACCAGAAAGACCCACCAAAGCAAAGATCAAAACCATGTGGACCCCAAAGAAAAAGGATGCAATGCCATCACATGAAAAATTTGTAAGAACATCCAAAGTTACTAATCGAAAAGCTAATCATACACCCCTTTCATCTCCTAAGTCTGTTTTGGGTCCTTATGTACCGAAATTCACCATTCCATCTCCTCCATTATCCCCACATTCTCCATCCCTTAATCCTATTATCTTTTCACATCCACCACCACATGTGCCAATGTTGGTCTTGAACACATCTCCCCATCACATATCCACCCCATCATTCCATTCATACCCATTGCAACATCCCATCTATTATCGCATGTATTTTTCCCATCAAATCCCTCTAATTCATCCTCTTACATGATCCTAATAAGGTTGTACCAACATCCAACAGTCACTTCAAACATGGGCTCTTAACACCTTGATCCTTATTACATGTCTTCTAAATCTGCTTATCCACTTTCTGATCCTTACCCATCTCCTTCTGCATGACATCCAAAAAATCAAAAATATCAAAAAATCAAAAAATAAAATAAAATAGTAAAGAGAAATAATCCATCCAATGGTGAAAACTTGGCAAACAAGTGCCTTGGATAAATACCATGATGAAAACCTGGCAAACAAGCATCATGCGTAAATCCCCATCTGCACTTGGGGGCAACTTCCCGATATGCATTCCCTCCATCCACTATGCTTCCAACTATGCACCCGTCTTCCTGTTATCCGTCCTCTTCATAAATCCCCCCCATCCCACCTATCTTCCGCATCCTACCATCATATCCCATTTATCTCCCACTCCCTCCATCCTTCTTGTGATCTTGATCAAAATAGGGGCACTTATCTTTGCATGTTTTGGACACCTATTGGTATACATTCCCTTCATCCATGCTCTATCATATTCCTTTGTCACCCATCCTATCCTCATCTAGTTATCTCCTTTATTTTCCCATCCACTTTTTTTCTATCCCTCATGCCTCCTCATATGTGACATATCTAGAGTGGGGGCATCTGCTTCCTTTGTGACATACTCCTTGGAGACATCATCTATCACAACATCCCTTCCATCTCCCCATCCTTATCTTCGTATCCATCTATCCTAGCATCCCTTTCATCTCCCAATCCTTATATTCCCATCAATCCAAACAATACCTCCCATCCCCCATCCCTATATCTCTATCCATTCTTTCATCTTTATCCTCATCTCATCTCACAATCCCTTGTCATTGGTATCTGGCTATAGGCCTCCCCCCATGCAACCCAATGCCATTTATCTCATCATCATCACTCCTGCTTCTCTTGCACATCTTTCCAATCCCCTATCACTTTTCATCACTCATCTATCTATCATATCATCCTCCCAAGTCATTTTAATGCTTTGGATAACTATCCCATCCCTGAGCTTTATGTGATCGTCATCATCCTATCCAATCCAATAGGTCTATCCTATCTTGTTGTATCGGTCCCATCTTTTTATCCACTTATCCTATCATCTTATCATCCTTTATCCATTGTTTGCCTTTGGTCTTGTCGAACTAGGTTGCCCCTGTGCTTCCACGTAGGCAAGGTCGATCATTTGATCCGCCCCCGGGGTTCCATCATCGATCTTCATTGTCCACTTTGCTCTTCTATTGTCTATCATCGGTCATTCTACTTTGTCCATCCGCTCCTCTATCATCTAGCGTTAGTCTTTCTGCTTTCTCTATCCACTCCTATATCGTCTATCATTAGTCTTGGCTTTTGTCTCTCCATTCCTTGTCATCTGTCATCATCATTCATCATCCTCTTTCTACTTTTATCCATGGTCAGTCGACAACCTTTTATCGAACTACGAGGGCTCTGCGCTTTCACGTAGGCAAGGCTAATATTTGATCAGCCCCCAAGCCCTTAGGTCTTTAGGGTGTGTCAGTATCATGTCTTGTCTTCCTTGTGTCATGTCATCAAGCTATGCCCTTATCTAGCCTGTTCTTCACAAATGAGACCCACTTGTATCAACAAATCCAATCAGTTTTGAATATCCTACAACATATCGATCTTTTAGCTTAGTATCCATCATTGGTCTCAACAGGATGCATCCTTCCTAACAGACCTCATCAATCCCATCTATCCCCTTGATCCTATGGCAAAGGACATTTGAAATTGATTGCGATCTTTTGATGCTTTTGGCTTTTGTTTATCATTTGAGCTCCCTATCATCACTTGTCAAGGCCACCATGATCCATCATATTATGGTGTGTTTTGATTGGTCCACATAGGGGCATATCTTGATCTTTTGTTTGATTGTGTCTTCTTGGTTGTCCCACATAGTACCCACCAAGATCCCCGAGGTCTTGTGTTATGTTGGGGCATCCTTTTATGCTTGTGGTTATCTCAATACCTAACCCGACCAAGGTCTTTGTGACTTTGGGGTGTTGGGATAGCCTTCTTGTCTGTTGTGTTTGTTTTATGCATTAGACACTAATTCGCCTTGGTTCTTCATACCCTGGCATCTTGTGTCTTATGCTATAGCAAAAATCAGTGCTCTGAAGATGGCAAATTGCATTAGGATTGCATGTCATTTTCCATTCTATTGTCTTGCATGTATTCCCCCATCCATTCATCCTTCATCCTTATCTCACATCTCTATCCTATCCCCATCCATTCCATTTAGCCTAAATCATCTAATCATATCCTTGGTCTTGTCGTCAGTCTTGTTACAAGCATGGATCCAATCCTCCTCCTCCTCCTCCTCCTCATCATCATCCCATTTTATTCTTCCATATCCCTTTGGTGTTATTTTGGGATGTATCCTTCCCTCATCAACAACACTTTTGTCATCATCATCGGGAGGCATTCTTCCCTATCCTTTAGTGGTGTTTTGGGATGTACCCTTCCCTTATCAATACCACTCAGTGGGATGTATCCTCCCCTATCTTCATGATTCATTGACAACAATCCATCCATCCTCACCCCCTTTTGGCTTGTACCTTGACTGGGGCAACATCATCTTCGTCTCTGCATCCATTTTTGTTTCCCAACCTCCTGGCGCCTTTTCATCCTCTCTTACCCATCACCTTGCATCATCTTCCTCATCTCCCCTTGCATCACATCATCTATTTCAAGAGCACACATGTGTTCTCTTCAACCCGCATGTCCTCTCGAGGGGGCATCCTCAATCCCTACTCTTCATCTTCACCCCCATCATCTTTCTTCCTAGTCATCCCTTTGATGAGGGCATCTTTTCCAATCTAACCATCTCCTTCTCGGGTTCTATATTTTAATATTCTTTGAAATGATGCTACTTGTAACACCATCTCAAAGAGGGGCAAATAGACATCCAAATTTGGACACTTAATTTATCCAAATTTATCACTTTTCATCTAAACATCCCGTTATCCAAGTTAATTAAGTAATATTACTATTATTTAATTAATATATTTAATTCTAAATCCCTAAGGTATTTAATTACCTCCTTAATCCTCTTTTCATCAAATAAATTAAATAAATATTACATTTATTTAATTCCTCACATGTCATTTTCATCTAATCCATTTCCTAATCTCTTCATTAAGGATGTGCACATGCCTAATCCTTGATTAGGATGTGTCACATCCTCCAACTTTTGCAAGTTGGCTTTTAATCCTAATTAACCCCTAATTATTCTCTAATTACTAATTAGTCAAACCTAGTTAGTACCTTGGTCAACTCTTCCCATCCCCCAAGGAATTTTTAATTCCTTTTTATTCACCCTAGGCTCCTCTCTTCCCCATGTGAATTTTTAATTCACTTTTATTCCTCCTAGAATCCCCTTTTCCCATACATCTTCTAGAACCTTTGACTTGTCACATCAAGTCACATGTGACAAATTCCCACCTTTTGGGAACCTTGTCTTATCCACCAGATTCTTCCAATCATTGTGAATTTTTAATTCACTTTTATTCACCCAAGATTCTTCCCATCTCCCAAAGTACTTGGAAGGTACGTGTCCTTCCTCCACATCATGTACCTCTCTTCCACATCACCTACACATCATCTTACCCTTAGCCATCTCACATTCCACATGTCAAAATGTGAGGGCTTGTGAGTCCTCAACTCACCTTAGCCCTTCATCTTGACCTTGTTGGATAAATCCCAACCATTGAATTCTCTAGAGAATTCAAGTTTCTCTATAAATACCCCCTCCTCTAAGGCAAAAAAAAACACTTAGCCATTTTATAACTACATGCTGCCAATTTGCATTCTTACTCATTCACTATCATTTAGCCATCCATTTTAATCATTTTGCATAAGTTGATCTTGCATTTAGTCACTCAAGAAGTCATCTAAGGAGCACACAAAGTCATCCAAATCAAGGGCCAACCAAGGAGTCTCCAACAGTAAGGAAGGTATAATCATTTGCATCTTGTTTTATCTACTTGCCTTCTTGTTTCATCACTCTTTAGGCTGATCTTGAAGTGTCCTTAGTCTTTTATCATTCGCATTTTTAGTTATTTTGCACATTAGAGTAGGGTAAAATTCCAAGGTACACAGCATTAATTCATGGCCTAGAGTGGGCTAGAAAGAAAGGTATCAAATGTCTGTAAGTATTTGGTGATTCTGAGCTGATAAAAAATTAGGTAAGAAACCTGCATGTAACTAAAAATGATTTGTTGAAGCTGTATAAGCACAACACTTGGGATTTAATAGAAGAATTTGATGCTTTTAACTTGTTGTCTATTCCTAGAAGTCTGAATAAAGAGGCAAATAGGCTTGCTACCATAGGATCATAATATGACATTCCAATTGATATACATAATATTGAGGTACAACAATATGTCAAGGTGATATTAGGACCATCTATACATGATAATAACATTAGTTGGCAGGTTCTTGACAATAATGAGCAAATAATCAATTTTTTGATAGAAAAAGCAAAGTTTTCTGCTGGAAACTGGCAAAAGCTTGAGCAACAATACGAGAATTAGATCTTGCAGTTGAAGTCTTATAGGCTGCCTAAGGGATTGGTGACCCTTGAATCAATTTTCAACATTGACGATCAGGTTAGAATAGATAGGTTTGACATAACAGTTAAAGATGAACACTATGAACCAATTGAAATATTTAAAGACAAGATTCTTAAGCTTGGAAAAGTTTGTACCAAGGCAGAACAACAAGCCTTTGTCTTGCTTTTCCAAGAATTCAATGAAATATTCACTTGGAAGTATGGAGATCTAAAGGTTTTTAACCCTGAGTTGGCCCAACACACAATTGAGCTAGAACTAAACACGAAACCAGTGAGACAAAAGCAAAGGCCATTGAATCTCAAGCTGGAACACCTTATGAAAATAGAGTTAAACAAGTTGATTACAAGTAGTATTATCTTTCTGATAAAGCTTGCCTCTTGGGTTTCCAACTTGGTTCTTGTCAAGAAGAAGAATGGAGAGATAAGGTTGTGTGTTTATTTTCGTGATCTAAATAAAGCTTCACTCAAAGATCACTTCCGCTCCCTTCAATGGGGCAGATATTGTAGGTTGTTTCAAGTTCATAAAGATTTTCATTGTTGGATGGTTATTCAGGGTATAACCAAATTTTGGTTAAAGAAGAGGATTGGTTCAAAACAACCTTTACCACCAAGTGGGGTACTATGGCTTACAAAAAGATGCCCTTTAGATTGTCTAATGTAGGGGAAACGTTTCAAAGGGAAATGTATATATGGCCTTTCAAGGCCTTATCAATAGGTTTGTTCTTGTGTACTTAGATGATATTACTATATATTCAAAGAAGGCTAATGAGCACTTTGTTCATTTAAGGCAGATCTTTGAAAGATGTAGAGAGTATGGGGTGTCTTTAAACCCCAAAAAGAGTATTTTTGTAGTCCACGAAGGGAAGCTTCTGGGTCATATTATTTCAAAGCACGATATGACCATTGACCCAAAAAAATCATAGCTATTTTAGCTTTACCACTGTCTACACATAAGAAAGGTTTGCAAAGTTTCTTAGACAAGATTAATTTCGTTAGGAGATTCATTCCTAACATTGCAGCTTTATTGCAACCACTTACAACCATGCTAAAGAAAAATATTCCATTCAGCTAGACAAAGGAAGGTAAGAACAATTTTAAACAAATAAAAAAGGCACTTGCAGCAACCCCAACTCTTATTAACCCAAATTTTGATAAGGATTTCATATTATATGCATTTGGGAGTGTTGATATGATTTTAGCCATGCTCTGTCAGCAAAACGAAGAAGGACTAGAGTAGCATGTGGCTTTTTTAGTCAAGTTTTGCTTGATTATGAAGCTGGCTGCTCATCCAACAGTCAAAGATTGTTTGCTCAGCAAAGACATTAATGATAAGAAAGCATGATGGATCACAAAAGTTATGGAGTATGACATTAAAATTAAAGTCTCAAAGCTAGTTAGAGGCAAAGGCCTATGTGAGCAGCTTGTTAATGAAGAAAACAATTGAATAACTGATTAACAAGCTGAAATAATGCTTAATAATGAGGAACCGAATGCTGTTCTAGTTACAACAACAAATTGGATTCAACAGATGGTACATTATTTGTATATAGGTCATTGTATCGAGGGTTTGGACAAGTTCAAACAAAGGTATTACAGGCTTCAAGCCATTTCATATGTTGTAATAGATGTAATTTTGTATAGGAGATATTTTCATAATGTTTTGCTTAGATGTGTTGAACCAGAACAGATTGAAATAGTTCTAAAAGAATTTCATAACGGCCCTCTGGAGGCCACTTTGCACAAAGAATAATAACTCTGAAGATAATTAGAGTTGGGTATTATTGGCTTGAATTATTTAAAGATTCCCATGCTTGGGTTAGGAAATGTAGCAATTGTGCAGTGTTTGTAGGAAAATAGAAGCTTGCAACTCTACCTTTACATCCAATTCAAGCGGAATAGCCCTTCGGAAAGTGGGGACTTGACTTCATTGGCCCTATAAACCCACCTTCAAGTGTTGGGCATAAATGGATATTAACAACAATAGCCTACTTCACGAAGTAGACTAAAGCAGTTGCACTGAAGGATGCAAATGAAACATTAGTCTTGAATTTTTATCAATACTTGGTTTCCAGGTTTGGTACACTAGATTCAATAATTTATGATAATGCTTTAGCATTCATAGGTTTAAAAGTTTTAGATTGGTCAGTAAAACATAATATTTATTTGAACACTTCTTCAAACTATTACCCTCAAGGCAATGGACAAGTAGAGTCCGCTAACAAGAATTTGATAAAGATCATAAAAAAGACAATCCAGGATAATCAGAGAACCTGGCATGAGAAGCTGAAACTAGCCCTTTGGGTTGATAGGATCACACCTTAAAGAGCAACAGGTAATTCACCTTACGTTCTAACATATGGTAAAGAAGCTAAAATTCCTATCTCAATTGAGCTACCTATATTAAGTATGATAAAAAAATTGGAATTTCTTGATGAAGAACCTATGGAAATTAGGCTTGCATAGCTTATGGAGCTAGAGGAAACAAGAAAAGATGCATTAAGGAATTTGGAAATTCATCAAGCTCAGATGAAAAGGACATTTGACAGAAAAGTTTTTCTGAGAACTTTCAGAGTGGGAGATCTGGTATTTAAATGGGATGAACTCAAGAGTAGAGCAAACAAACATGCAAAGTTTGATGCCATGTGGGATGGACCATATATCATAATAGAATGCAAATAGCATAATGCATTCCAGCTCTCAAAGCTAGATGGTGAGGTGTTGCCAATCCCTGTCAATGAGATTCACCTCAAGCAGTGCTACTGAGGATCAAAAGTTTGCAAATGTATATAGTAGATTAGAAGTTTTTGCTTTGAAAAAGTGCTCATTGCACCGTTGTTTCTTTTCAATTCAGTTTGTTTTCAATAAGTGCAATTTCTGCACAGTTTTTTAACTCTTTCTTAAAGAAATTTATGCTAGTTTCTTTTAGTTTTGTTTGTTGCTGAGTTACATAGGTTTTTGGGTAAAAAAAAATGGAAAAATGGACTCCATGCCTAATGGATTATCAAGGCAATTGATCTTGCATGCGTAGCAGGAAAGCATCCAACAAAAATCGCTAGAATATTACCAAAATTTCAACCTTCAACTCATTTTGGTAGAGCTAGAATTATTTGTTACATCTAAGGTGGAAGGTACATTCATTTCATGTTGGTAGTTCATTGCAAATAAAGGTTTTCAAATGAGATTTAGTTTATTATGAAAAATTCACAACACAAAAGATTCATCAAAATTGCATAGTAATGTTGTATTTAACTCATTTTGAAATGTAGGAACATACAAGATTGCATAAACATTACCGTTTCATGCTTTGGAGAAAAAGAAGTGTTTAAAAATCTCACACAAGCTGTGGGAATGACTAAACTACATTGATAAAACATAGGAACTAAGCTATTCAACTAAAGATAAAAATAAGAAAGCATATAATGAAACATTATATCCTTCATTGCCTATTCAATGTTGTTGTTGTTGTTGTTGTTGTTGTTTATCTTAAGCTTTCGTCCTATCTTCATTCCTTCATTTCCCAGGTTCAAGTGTACCTGCAGGATGTTAAAGAGGTTTGTTAGAGCTCGGGACATAAAGTTTCATCATATGTTATCAATAGTTGAATAACTTAAACCTATGAGCTATCAATCCAATTTAGCCATATCAGATTAAAGCAAAAGAATCAAGACCAGATCATCAAGTAAAAGATAAAATCATCATCAAAAAGAACATTGAGTTCTAATCTTTTTATTTAACTTGTTTGTTCAATGTGCTGGTATAGGTATATATTTCATTATTGGTTCATCAGGATTCAACATTTCAGTATGTGGGAAAAAATTGGGTTGCCACAAGGGTCAAGCCCAACATACTGCAAAGGTAGATTATCATTTGAGTGAGTGAACAAGCATACATATTTCAAATTCACAATCAAAACAACAATTGAAACAGTCGGTACAATCAAGTAAATGCTATTGCCATGTGTTTGAACAAAGATACCATGGGACAGTCACAATTAAATAAACTGAGTTATAAGTGGTTTCCAAACTTTCTTGCATTTACATGATTCAATGTTTTAAAGAGAGTATTCATAAAGGAGGTTTTGTAGCCATGTGTTTGATGCTACATGAGAAATAGTACAACAATAAGTTCTTCATTGTTTCTTTCACAAACATAAAGGTCATGATAAGAAAGACAGAGGAATATCCATTTTCCCATTGCAAATGAAAATAATAAAGGTTGCAGTCATGAAAGGCAGGGCTGCTATAAAGTTTTAAGATGACATTGAGGATGACAGATGCAAGAAAAGATGAAGTGGCAACAACTTATGAATTAAATGACAAACACATTCAAGAAACTTGGAACAAATATTTTTAAAACTCTTCTTGAGGGTAGTTACAGTTACAATGGACAGTAGCATTGTAAAGATGAGGACAACTGGAGATGCTCAAAAGTGCAAGGATAATGCATGATTAGAAGTGAAGGATAAGCTACAGGTTCATAAGCAAAACAAGGGAATATCTCTATATATTTATGATTTTGACATTCCATAGTGCTATTTACGATGAAGCAAATATGCATGATGGTCATATATAATAGCACATGTAAGGACAAAATGATAATAGAGTTGTTCATACATAGAGTACATCATTTCAAGGACAAAGATAAGTTTATAATCCTTGAAGGATGGTAATATAGAGTTGCACTAGAAAGTACAGTAAATTGCAAAGGAAAGATTATATCACATTGGAAGTGACACCAATGATAGCCCCACAATCATAAAATCATTCTTTCTTTTGCAAAGTGAAACCCAGGTGCAACCATAATAGTTTGTAGCTGTCTAAAAGAGTGGTTGTAGACATACATATCAAAATAAAATTTGCAAAAAATAAGGCACATGAATAACATGGCAATTTGTCACATAGAAAATACCCATAAATTGTGCAATGGCGGCCTGTACTGGAAAACATATAGAGTTTCTTTTATTCCTTCCACAAAAAGGAAGATGTCCATTATCTTGCTTTGAGTGACCTTGAGTCGAGCTTATCAAGGAGAGAAATACACAGAAAATGAAGCTTCAAGTGGATAGTGTTCATGAAGTAATGGATGGTAATGTGTAGGGTTTTATTATACCCATACTGTGTAATAACATTGAATCATTTAGTAACCATTTTGATTAATGAAAAAACCTATGTCTCTTTTCATTCTTCAAAGGAATTATACACAGAAAGGAGTGAAGAATACAAGGAGCTTCAACAATGCAATGAGGAAAAAAAATCTAATACCTAGATGGAGGGAAATACAACCGTGGCCTCCAATAAGAAAGTATATAGAGATTTCTTTGGTATTTTTACAGAATACAAAGGATACCCATACATTTATGATTTTGCTTTCATAAAATTGGTTTTGAATTTCTTTCAACAAAAAATAAGAAAATAATACAACGATTTGAACTAATAAAACTTACCTTCTTTGTTTCTGAAGAAGATACACACAAACCCGCGTGGGTCTCTATTTTCTTTCCTCCATAAAGTTTAATCAATGCTCTCAATGGCGGCCAAGAAGTTGAGGAGTCAACAAAAAGGTAAAAGCACAAAGAAATATATCAGAAATTATGCTACAACCATGGCTATGGAAGCCCAATAATGCCTTCGAAATGAAGAATCTTGAGAAAATTTCCAGATTTCTATTTTAGAGTAGCTTACCTTGCTTTTGTATTAGTTTTTCATTAAGAATTTTTTAGAAAATCAACAAGAACAAAGTAAGAAATTGTAGGTCGAGCTTCAAGATCCTACCCAATAGCATGGTGGCGCAAGGTTCTTCCAGTAACAGTTTTTTTTTATGAGTGAGAGAGTATGAAATGAATGAAATTTTAAGGTTTGAGTTTTACTTACATGCCCTAATTCGAGTGTTGGGTCATTTTCGACCTTGTTTTAAAAGAAATCTTTTCATTTTGATTATTCCTTGGTCTTGTCTTTTAGACAATCGACCTAATGAGTTAGGGAACCCATGTGTTTTGGAAATGAAATTGTGAAGTCAAGCTTCACTATCATTTGATTTTGAAATTAAAAGCATTTCATTTATATTTTTGCATGATTTTAGTTAAAAATCAATAATATAATTAAATATTAAAGGTATATTTCCTTAATATTTAATATGTAATCAAAAGAAGGAGAGCAATTACATATTAAATATTAAAATAATCATTTTGATTATCTTTAATATTTAATCACACAGTCCTTTTCTTTCAAACCCATGCAAGGAATATAAGTGAAAGCTCACTGAAGGTCAAAGTCATGCAAGGACTAAAATCATGCAAATTATGGAGATTCCTGAGACATAACCTCAGTTCTACATCAGTTTTGGAGTTGTTTTGATCATGGATGTTAAGAGGAAGAGTTCACAACATTTAGAGTGCAGTTTACATTGGTTTTGACTCCTCTTTTTGAGGGTTTTCATCTTTGCTCGTGGGGAGGATATTTTCACTTTTAGTTCACTTTCAATGCCACCTCCATGCGCATCAGAGCCATTTCAAGTTCCACTTTAGTTACATACAATATGAGACAAAGTTTTGAGCTGGTTAAGCTTGGTTTACAACATTGGTAGGCCTCTTTTTTAGGCAGTTTTGATTTTGCTCGTGGATAGCTTTGGATTTCACATATTTGGACTTCAGTTAGCTTGAGATCTCTTTTCGGTCTCATTCTTTTCTATCTTTTGTATATATTGAGAAAATGACGTAGTGTTTTCTTAGTTCTTGATAGTTTTTCCTTTCCATTTCTGCAAAGAAGAGATTGATTTTGTAACTCAAATATTTTATAGTTTAATATACAACAACTCTTTACAGGTTATTTTAGCTTTGTTATTAGCAGATGAATTCCTTTTGATTTTCAGTATTATCAAGTTTTACCTTTAGGATTTTAGGCATCATCATTGTGTTGGATCTGATTAGAGGACTATTATGTTTCAATTTTGAAACCTCTAATTTTCTGTCTCTTTCATAAGTGTATGTATGCAGTAATACTTAAATTCAGAAGTTATACATTGTGTATGTGATTACTTTATCATTTTAGTTGTGAAAAAATAGTTTTCCTTTGAAAGAGATATTATGTCAAAGCCTCTGTATGAAACATTCAGGTGATTCACTTGTCAGATTTGGTTGTGCAAGTAGAAATATTAAAAGTCATTTGTGAGTCAAGTTGCAGATTAAGTTTTTTCATCATTAGGTGGATTACCTTCCATTTTAAAGTTTAGTTCATGCATTCATTTAAAGACTTCTACCCTTTTCCATCAAAATTTACTGTCCATCATTAGAAAATCATAAAGGAAGCCAACCTATAATCCAAAGGTAAACTTTCAACATAGTGTACCCACAACCTAAAAGTTTTCCCATGTTACACAGGATTGCAAAGTATCTTTGCTTTCGCATGTGGGTGCAATCCTGTTGATAACAATTTCAAGCATTAGATATTAACATGAATATTACCTTAGATGATAATGAACTTCAACACATATTCAAGGATGCTTTACTTCCAATTTTTAAAGACCGAGTTTATTACATACCTCATCATTCGTTTTTCAGATTTATGTACTATTGTATTTAAACATGGGCATGCTTTATTGAACAATAATTTTTCATATGAAGGCATTTCTAATACTTTATCACATTTAGAAAGTGGGAACAACAATGAAGTACCTAGTGATGATAATCATGCTTACCTCCATCTAATGAAATTTAGAGAATTCACAAGATCAGGAAAACCTCCATATATAGTATTGGAATAACATTTTCAACATAATATTATTACCTTATCTCTGATTAATCCAATAAATATGTCTATAGATGCTTACACCATAAATGGATCAATGATTACCATAGAATACATGAACGTTGTATTGATAGATGCATGACATTTAAACATAAATTTCAAGATCTTATAGATAAAGGGGAGATAAACATCACTTATGGGCTCACACCTTCATCAATTGATATGGTTGATTATATGAACATAAATGAGGAACATCAAGACATCAGTAATAGCACACACCATGATGAGGCTGCCCATGAGACACAAGAGAAACCATGTAATGTGTAACATGAAACATAAATCCACAAGTACAAACTTGATGATCCTTCTTCTATCTCTCATCCTAAAAATTACATTATATTTACATATTTGGTGTCCTTATCTTACTATAAGTGTTATCCTCTTATCTTATTTTTTGATTATTGATTCTTCTTGATCCTTTGGTCCTTGTCCTTATTCATCTATATTAAAAATCTTTATTCTTGTCTTGTATGATCATTATCTACATACTTTGATATATTTTATTATCTAGAGCATTTCTATCGTGACAATATATTGACATATCTTACTATCTAAACTCCTTCATTGATCCTACATTCCTATATTATTTGTATCTTGATCCTATCTTGACATATCTTACTGTCTCGAGTCTTTTATTAATCCTACATTAATAGATCATTTCTATCTTGATTCTATATTGTAATATCATACTTTCTAGAGTCGTATTTTGATCCTGTATCATTATTTCACACCTTTAAGGCGTCCTTATATTATTTGAGCTTCCTTAGAAATATCTTTAACATTTATATTTTGAGGGCATTATGACTTCCCTTTGATCATATTATGAGAATCATTAATACATATTACATTGGGGGCATTTCCCATAGATCTGATTAATCATCATTGGGTTGGTTTATCACCATGATCACCATTGGTTTGGTCTATCGCCATTGGTTGGGGTTAGTGCCTTTGGTTTATTACCATTCTTTCATGTGTGTGTTTATGATCATTAAGGGTCATATCACCATTGTCTTTCATATTTAATCAAGCTAGGCACATGTTTCCTTGATGACATATATCCAATTCTTATGTGTTTATTATGATCTCTCATTATATTCATGCTTGTCCCACAATATATTTGTTATTGATATTATCATTCATTATTATATACTTATACGTCTATTTTTTATTCATTGATTATGGACTAGGGTCCAACCCCTTTCATAATAAGTAATTGAAAAAACAAAGTTTTTGCATCAGACGAATGAACATAAATACTTATAATCTAAACAAAAAGACAATAAACTAGAAACAAAATCCTGAAGACATAAAACTCCTATATTAAAAGGATTTATTACCATGCAAAAATATATCTAAGAAAATGTTTGTCTAACCCATTTTAACATGAGAATGGAGAGTCATCTTGTTGCAAAAATAAATGTTTTTAATGAAAGGATTCTTTCTTTTTGTTTCCATCATGATCCAGACCACCAAAAAAGGAGGCAGCCTTGGTAATATTAGGAGTTGATCCTCCCAATAACAAAAGGTTTATGTGAAATCATAGAACCCATAGGAGGGGAGGATTCGGTCTGAGCCAAGATAAAGTGTTTCACCATCTTATCTAAATAAGGGAGGAGAATAATTTTCCTAATAAATTTCTAATGGAGAAGAGACATTCATTATTCCAGAGATGAAGAGGGAGGCTAGGAAGCCTTACTCACGAGGGAGAAATTGGAAAGTATTTGGTGAAACAGTTAAATTCTAGAAATCATGATTTTAGACCCAAGAATACCTCATCCCAAGAAAGTTCCCTTGAGCAAGGCATCCCTGTCTGAAGGGCAATTGCGGAATACTCAGAACCAAACCTTCACATATGGACAGATGGAAAAACCATCTTTCACAAAAGGCTTCCAATGGAGAGTCAGCCATTCATATAATTTTTCCAAGTTGAGCCATAAATTTTGAAATTTGCATATCAAAACAACTTTCTTAAACCATTCTTCCTACTCAACCAGCTCTTAACTTCTATTATTTGATAAGATTATGGGTTGTGCTCTATACCAATCATAGTATCTGAAAATAAAGGTGATTCAACTTCCCTGGTAACTGAGGAAACCACAGGCATAGATTTAGAAGAGGAATCCACAAACAAAGCTGATTTAGCATAACAATTTTGAGCATTGCAAGGATGGGGCAGCTAACGTCCCCCAAAACTATGAGACACAAATTCGAAACAAATGGATGGGACCATTGTCATATATGATTAGATTGAAAACTGTTGGGAGATTTGTTAAAATTCCAACCAGAACTGCCAGTATGCAAAGAGGAAGTCTTAGAAAGAGAAGGGGATACAAAGGAGGAGGGCACTGCTACCTTCTTGAAGAAGCTGGATCCTTTATTGACTGAAATTCCATCCTTGCCAGGGAGCCTGGATGGGAGGCATAGTGCCATTGAATATGGGTGAAATTTTATCAGAGAATGACAGGAAAGCAGAGGACAGCAGAGAAGTCACTCTTTTCTAAGACAGGGCAATGTAAATTGGTAGCAAATTCTGGAGGGACATTAGGACTCTTATCCACCCGGTTCCTCTTATATGTCTAATAGTTCTACTATCATGCATGCTATGGAATATTTGTCTCCTCTGTTTTGCATCACGGGAGAGCACAGCAAAAAGTCTTTTCACATGATTATATCTTGTAGAATCCTTTACTTTATATAGATTGCATATATATATTGGATTGTGTGTGTTTTTTTTTTATTGAATCAAAAGTAAAGAATAATTATAAAGAGAAAGCTAACAGATTGTCATACATTATAAAAGTTTAGCAGAATATAGTAAAAAATTGGAACAACCATTCCAAAAGAGCAAATTCAAATCAGATTTGAAACTTCAACATATTCTGTAGTTGTTTGGAACATAGAATATCTTCTTTATGTAGCTGTAGAATTTTTCATTTGATTTTGTCTAAGTGATTACTGATTTTCACCTTTTCTTTGGGGACTCGGGGTGCAATTGATTACACAGAGAAACAGTTTGGAAAATGATGTCAGAGTAAAACCTTAGAATTTATGCGCCTTGATAAACATTAAGCTTTGAAAAACAGCCATGCATCTACTTTACCATATATTACATGTGTGTATTTTTGGTTGTTATATATTTTTAGATGGAAGATGATTTACAATTGATATACAACTTAAAGTTAAGATAAAAAATTAATAGTGAAATTAACATAATTATACCTTTTCTTATTTAGTTTTGTGTCTATTTAAAAAAAATAAAAAATAAAAACACCTACATGGTGACGAATGATTTGATCTTGCAAAGTTGAGTCCATCTACTTAGTTATTGTCCATTTTTATCTGCACACTTTCATACACTTATAGCTTTATCTTATCCTTATGTACACGTATATCTACGACCTATTTGTTTTGTTATCATATCCTTGCACACACTTGTATCCATCTAGTCATTATGTACTTTGAGGCCCCTTGTTTGATCTAGGATAGGTTTACAATCACAAGGACATCATTTACTTTTATATTGAACAAAGAAAGTTTACAAAGAATGAAAGCTTCCAATATGTAGCTAAATGAGACCTCTTGATATTACGATGACTATACAAATGGCTAAAGGAAGAAGTAATAAAGAGTCAAAACTTGAGTTGTAACACCTTATGACATAGGGCGAGGTTGTTGTTGTCCTAAAGCTTTTTAACTTGGTCATGAATTTGTTGAAGCAAAACCATGACATTACATTTTTCTTGGATAATTCTTGAAGCTACAAAAAAAACGAAGCAACCTAAAAAAATATGTTTGCGTAATAATGCGATTGATGACATGAGGACATCCTTGTGAGCACAAACTTGTCTTGGCTAAAATCAAATTTATTTGACTAGCTTCCTTTACCTTTTCTACCCAAAGCCAACTTTGTTTTGTGATTTGAGGTTATGTGCTAGTATTTAAAGACATTTACTGAATTTGTTTTAAGGATAATCCAAGGAAACAATTAGTTGATCATCCTAGAGCATTGAAAGGACAATCAATAGCAAAACACTTAGGTTTGGTGCATTGAAAAGAGTAACAAATCCACATCCTAGGCATTTATATGTTGTCTTCAATTATTTTGTATTGTCAAGGGATTGATCAGGGCAAAGAGTCCTTGTGACTTGGTTGTACAACAACTTATCAAAGGTATTTTTCAATACCACTTGTCCCCTAGCTAGCAAAAGGAGTGAAGTAATGTTAATTCAATGAGCAAAAGAATAAAGTTTTGTCTAATATGAAGATGAGTTTGCAAAAGTAGAATTAGCTTGAGGTGGTGATTTCATATTGACTTGTGAATTTGTGCTTTGATATGGTACAAAGAAAACACAAAATCAAAGGTACTTGTCAATAAAAAATTATGAGAAATAGATGCTGACATCCTCTTCGGAAGATAAATAGGGAGGGGTGTTGGTGTCCTCCTCCTTAGGGTGTGTTAAAATTCAACACATATGACTCTTCTTGGGGAAATCCTGGTCATGCTGGTATTGGGGGTATTGGGCGAAACAGTTCTGGGACTATTGAGTTTATCTTTTCTATTTATAAGGGTCTGCAAACTAACAATGTGATGGAGGCTCTTGCCATTTTATATGTTGTGGAGTGTGGTACCGCTCTTGGATGAAGAAAAATCATTTGTGAATCTGATTCTTGGGTAGTGGTGACTTTCCTAAAGAGGCAATAGTTAGAGGCCGTCAGTTGGCATTTGGCTGAAATTATAAAACAAATTCTTAATCTATGTGCTTCCTTGGAATCTATTACTTTCTGTCACATTACTAGAGAATGAAATGAGGTTGCAAATTGTTTGGCCAAATGGGCTTCCGATCATTTGTAGAATTGGAACATTGTGGATAGGGGTCAATTACCCCTAGATTTATCACAAAAGTTGGATCACTTAATGGAGATTGGTAGGGGTGTGTAATGCCCTTGCTTTGTACTGCTTTATTTTGGTTTGAATAAAATTTTACCCCTCGTTTAGTCAATCAAAGAAATCATATCTTTCAAGGTGGACATCAATATATTCAAAATATTCATTAATTATCTTCATTATCCAATTGCAAAGCTAAGTCTTATCTTCTCCATGTTTCATCTTTGAATGTAACAAGAACAATGCAACTATTATTATTTAATCTAAATTAATATGTTTTGACATGTATGCATTTTATCAAATTAGCTTAAACTAAACCTAGCTAAAGTAATTTTACCTTACATTTTATGAAGATAATGGATATGAGTGTGATGATGATGTTAAAAGAAACAAAAACATTCAATGTTTATTACTTTGATAAGCATTCCCTTAATGACAAGCAATCGATGATGTATATATTGATTGTAGAGATTAAAAAGACTACCATCAAACAATATTGACCAAACAATCTACAATAAAGATATGATTGTGACATGCAAGTCATGTTGCAAAAATCCATATTTGTGATATATGAAAAAGATCTTGATATTACATTTATTATATCTTCTAAAAATCCATATTTGTGATATATGAAAAAGATTTTGATCTTACATTTATTATATCTTTGAAAAATCCATATTTTTTATGAAATATGAAAAAGGTTTTGACCTTACATTTAGTACATTTTCTAAGACATTTTTTATATAATAGTCATAAATGATAGGAACAAATAAGATATTGACCTTACATTTATTTCTCTAGTGAATTTAATTTTTAGTTCCTGCCGTAGGCAGGTATACTTATGCTTTCAACAAGTTTCAATAGTTTGTCCAAAATCAACCAATTAAATGCAAGAATTAAATTTTCTTGTCTATATTTTCTAATGTTCATATTTATTTCATATTTATTTGAATATTCAATAATCATTTTTCTTCCATTCTATTGGTCAATAGTTGTGAACAGTCATATTTGTATGATGTAAGCAACAATAATAATGTAAGTGACAATAATAATATGATGAACAATAGTTGTGGAGTGTCATATTTTTCACTATTTTTCAATAGTATATGATTGAATAATTGCTTGTATGGCAAAAAAAAGTCATATTATTCACTATTCTTCAACAGTATATGATTGAATAATTGCTTGTATGGCAACAAAAAAATCTAATCAAGCTAACTTTGGAAGAAAGGCACGAATAAAAATACAAGGTTTTTAGGTAAGAGCATATGGTGAAACAGAAATATCCACATGGCAAAGGCGTGCACTGACAATAAGTATGGTTTAATAACAATCCAAAAGCCGGAGGGCTCTCTATAGACGAATCAAAACCAGTTATAATCAGTCAAACCCGGCAGAGTTTTTATCATTTTCTTAGGTCGACATGTGAATGGCAAAAAAAATTTCTGTTCGTTGACGTACACGATAGCCCAAAAATTTGCTCAGTAGAAGCTTCTGTCGCTCCTTATATTGCGAGGGAAAGACAATTCCCTAAATTTGTGACAAAAATGCCGTGTGGGCAGGAGCGTTTTGTTTGAATGTCAGCTGCACTTCTAGACCATCAGCTTGCAGACAGAAACTGGGGAGCGATCTGGTTTCAGACAGGTATCGTCACTTACAGATGCTTTGGCATGTTTCATTTCACAGGCGAAATACTTCATGGATTGAGTGGATTCTGTAATATTCATTTTGTGTTTCAGAATTGCCCATTAACGATATTATTGGAGCTTAATATTAATGACATTTTAAAAGCTTAATTACTTGTGATGGGTAGCTATGGAGAAATTCGATCGTTTGCCTCCTATAACATTACATAATTGACAACCTTTCAATTCTGTTTTCAATGTCATATATCCTTTTATTATAATTTCTAATTTATATTTATTTTCTTTATTTAAAGGGCTATAAAACAAATGAATCCGATGACTCTGTAATTGGAGCCCTTGTGCCAGGTTTCTTTTATCTCTCACTTGACAGAAACTGGGTTGATTTTTTGCTTTTTATTGTGGGTGGTGAAGTCAGCGTGAGCTTCTGCGGCTTTTTGTCTGGGTTATTGGATATGTGATTGTAAGATTTGAGTTAAGAGGGTTTTATACTAAATTTCCTCATTGTTTGTCTCAGGCCTCGTATCTCTGGATTAGGGTCATATGTATGCATTGTTTGAGTGGTAATTTGGGTTTGGCTTTTATGTAAATTGGCTAATGAAGTCGTAGTTATAGGCTTGGCTCTGATTTGTATTTGACTGCTTTTGTTTGTTCAATTATAAAATCTGGTTTGTATTGCTTGCTAATTAAGTCGTTTTTATGACCATAATTAGAAAGAAGAACGCTTTCTTTCTAGACTCGTTTATATACTTTTTAATGCAGCAGCTGTATTCATTTAGGATTCCATTAACTAGGACACTTATTACAGCAATCACCCTCCTCCTATCAGTATAAGGTAACCATACAAAGTTTAATATTGGATACTTTTGGCTGCATCCGTCGCAATATGGACTAGTCTTTTAAGCATCTGGATTTTTCTGCTATCTGTCATTAATGGATATTATTTTTTGGTATCAAACATGCAGAGTATTTAGTATTTATGCCATTTCTTCTATGGCCCATCTCATATGAGTAGTCATTCTTTCTTTAACCCATCTCTCATGAACTTGAATAGTTCACTCTAGACCCATTCCCAGTTGGGATTGAAAATAGCAAAATGAATTACGACATAGCATCAATAGAGATCAGTTTTAGACAGGGATTTTTATACAAGTGCAGGGTATTGTAGACCAAAGCCTCACCAGCTTAAAATTAAAAAAGACAAACTGGATGGATTAGTTCATGACAGGACATACCAATTTTAGACATAAAGCACATTTACAAATGACCAATTTGATTCTCTTCTATATCTTCTGTCATAAAAACCAACAGATTTCATTTCTGCTCATCTCTTTTTGGGTAATCGTGTTTGACTCTAGCTCCCCTTTGCATGTTTTCTCCTGGAAGACTATGCCTAGATTGCTGACCTAGATTTACTTGGAAGTCAGGGTCCCAAATGATTCCTTGAATGGATATCCCTAAGATTCCCAGTAATATCATGAAGGTTGGTATTGCAAAATTTGACAAGCTAATGCTTTTAAACCACCATTATTGAGATGAACCATACAGTAAGTCAGGATAAATTGTATTGTAATTTTAAAAAAAGGTTAGAATTTTGTTAATGAAATGTCATCCTCTTATTCTGCACACTGCCTCCCCCTCCCCTTCCCCTTGATGATTAGTCTGGTTGCTTCCCACGTAGCATTGTCTATTTTTTAACCTATCAGTTGGAGCTAACTGTATGTCATTCACGTGGGACGGTTCATACTAGAAAAAAAACAAAACAATTCTCACCGTCGGATGATGGCGTCCTTTCTTAGCTGGGTCTTATCTGAGCCTTCAATTTCTCGGAAAAACTCTTTAAATACTAGGGTTAGGCCACAATCTCCCTGCATGGCTTCCCTCCAACATTAGTAAATCCACCAATTAGTAAATCCACCAAAGCCTTGCCAAAGCTTCAAATTCTACACCTTACACCATGTTCATGTAACAAAGATTCGCATCCATATTAAGTATGCAAGGAGATAAGGTTTGCATGCTAGGAACCATTTGCATGCACTAACTTATCGATTACATCTCCATTGGCCTTCCTTCTTCATTGTTCTGTTCATCATGATGCTTGTCATTGCAGACACAACAAGTGAATGCAAATTAGATGGCTGGTTAGATCTGGATGTAGAATCTTTATCTTCATTAGATGCATCTTCCGTCTGTGCTTTTGATGCTGAATCTTCAGAGCTCAGCTGATGTGGAACTGAGAACAAAAGAAATCAGTAATGTTTCTACAATTTATTTGATTGAGTTCATTTTTTTAGCTTATTTATTAATTTTTTATACCTTTTGATGTTGTCAGGACCTTTGGACGTGTATAATAATGCTAGCTCTAAAATAAACAATTTTAACATGTCAAAATGTCAATAAAGATTTGTAAAAATGAAAATTTGGAATTAGCTTACAAGTTGGTAATATCTTAGCAGGTGCAATTGCGCTCCAAACAAGTTGCACAAGGCTCACTATCTTCACTGGCAGTATTGATTGCTTTCAATCCATATTCTCTATATGTAAGTATATGGAAAACAATTATTTTCTGAAAGTTCTATGGTAGTGGGAATATAATCTCTAAGAAAACAATTGTGTTGAGCTTTTGTTTTTTATTTTAAACCAACACAAAGTGACATTGCACCCTCTAACTGCTTCTGTCAACTACATCTCACAAACAACCAAACACAACTCGCAAACGGCAGGAACATGACGCAAATGCGTCTCTTGTTTGTAGATGGAGATATGAATGTCAATATCTTATTTGTTCCTATTATTTACCTTACATTTATTTCTCTAGATAATAAAATTTAATTCTCTATATAATAAAATTTAATTCTTTCTACATTTCCACTAGAAAATATCCTTCACATTCATCTAATAAAGGTCAATAACAAAAACAAAAAACAAAAAAAGTCAAATTATTATATTTTACAAAAAAAAAAACTATTATATTTTAGAAAAACATATTTAAATACATGGAATTTGGCTTATCAAAATGTCAAAATATCTCTATCGTCTATTCTTCATTTTTAGTTAAATGGTATGTTTTTAAAAACCATTGCTTCTTTAATATTAAAATTTGATGTATCCACTCTTTATTCAATATGGTTCATTTGCAATATCACATGCACATATATACAAATAAATCAAATTTATAAAAAAATTGTTTACATTTTATACGTCAAAATTTTAATATATTAATTTAATATTTTGAATGTATACTTGATATTATTTATTATTTAGTTTCAATTGTATATATATATGTGTGTGTGTGTGTGTGTGTGTGTGCATGTGTGTGTGCACTTTTATTCCATCTTCTCATACAAAACAAACAATTATTTCAATTGCTTTTCTTCTTAGTTCAAAGCATTTCACAATTACATTCTACTATACTTAATGTCAAATACTAAGCTCTATCCATACAAATTCTAAACTAATAGAAAACCATGAGCGTGCCCATTGCACACATCAAGATGCGATTGCTAGTTATTTATTTATTTATTTTTGGCTACTTTGAGATAAGGATTGTATTTATTTCTACAAAGAATTATAGGTACATTAATGAAAAAATTGTATATGCTAACATTCAAACTTATAATTTATTCGTGATTAGTGAAATTTTCCACCACTCAACCATTTAATCATTCATGATGAAAACTCTCAAATTCTATCAATAGATATATTTCAATTTCAACGCAATCCTTAAAACACATTATATTAAGATTAACTATGATATCAAATTCAAAATTTTAAAACTAATATAATTTAATTTTAATAAAATTCATATAAAATATAAATTTAACTATGATATATGATCTCTAAATGAAAAAATTCCCTATGATGTAATTATTTATGGGTTCAATTGCTAGTTCTAGATCTTCTAGAATAATAT
Organism: Sequoia sempervirens; assembly: GCA_007258455.2. Taxonomy (NCBI): domain Eukaryota; kingdom Viridiplantae; phylum Streptophyta; class Pinopsida; order Cupressales; family Cupressaceae; genus Sequoia; species Sequoia sempervirens. Next base: position 59,453 of record VDFB02273146.1, on the reverse strand, counting down.
TTTTTTCTCTTATCCCGTAGATGGAGGAATGCTTGTTCTCCACAACTCTCTCAAAGGCTGACCAGCGTTCCAAGTCTTCCTTCTAGTCGCCGGCTGCTCCGAACCCAGTCGAAAAAGGCGTGAGAAATACGACAGAACGTATACCCAATGCATTGTATGCATGTCAAACACCCTGTTTTTTAAGCCTAAAACCCGCATGTCCGACCTAAAACAAAATCCAACAGCTTAAAACTACTCATCCAATATAAAAAAAAAGAGACGGCATGCTGTTTTTACCCCTAGAGTTGCGAGGGTTTAATTGTCCCGTAGAAGACGTTACCACCTCAATATACTGTAATTGTCCTATCCTCCTTCCTCGCATTTCAACTTTTTGCCATCTGTAAGAAATTTATAGACTTTTACGACAATAAACGGTCAACAGGAGTACGTTTTCTCGTGTCAGCCGTCCCTTTGGTCAAATTTCCCACGGTTTGCCCCTCCAAAACCTCTCTATATAGCAGAAGGCTCTTAATCTGGGATACCCATTGCAGTTTTCTACAAACTTCTGAAATTCCATGGTTGGAAAACCCTGTTTTTGATGACTTAGGGTTTTGTTGTGGCCTTTGCCCAATCGGTTGTTTCTGATTTTGGGTTTCTAAGGAGTGAGGAGACTACTATTGGGTTTCTGCTAATTGGTTATCTGAGGGAGTGGATGTTGATAATCAGGCATGGCCAATTTCTTGAAAGAATAAAGAATTAGGTTTTGGAAGGGCTTTTATTGAATTTACTCTCCGTGATTTTGGGTTTGCAATCAATAAGCATACTGGTGTTAGGTTTCTGTTAGTAATTAAGTCAGTTAGTGGGAATTGATTATCTGGCTTATTCATCCGTTATGTTTTTAATTGGTTCTACATGTGTGTTAACGATAGTGGAGATGGAGGATTGAGAAAATCGAGATTGAGTGATTTTATTCGTTATCTGGGTTTATGTTTATTAATGACTTAATGATTAGGTAGTTTGCCAATGAATATCAAGGTTTAGGTGTGGTAGAGAATCACGGCAGCTGGAGTACAAATTGAAGAAAAGAGTTTTGTTTTGGTTTGATAAGTAGTGTTTTTATACAGTATTTTGTTGATTTTTGTTGTGTATGGTTTTGGTTGATTGGAGAGGACAGAGCACCTGAAACAGTGCCGACTTGGGCAGTTTTTGTTTGGATTGGTATCGGGGGAGCACAGTGGAGAATTGTGTGTTTTTGATTATACAATGGGTTCTTTGAAGGATTTTTTACTCACAGATGAGGCTCTAGGGACTTTCATGCCTATTGCGGTGTATTGGGTTTATTCTGGCCTATATTGCTTGCTGGAGCCTCTTGATCGCTACAGACTGCATACTGTTTACGAGGAAAAGATGAAGAATTTGGTGTCTAGGAGTGCTGTTGTCAAGGGGGTTTTGCTTCAACAGTCAATTCAGGCTTTTGTTGCCATGATATTATTTACGGTATGCTTCTAGCCTCGGAGGATTGCTATTTTGTGCCAATTTTTATTGGTCGTTGTTTTGCACATTTATAGGATAGAGCAGAAAAATGTAAGAGAAGAAACTGGTTTCATTTACTAATTCATCAATTTTTGTTACTGGAATGACACGGAAATTTTGCTGATAAATGCTTAGCTAGAAGATTCAGAGAAACATTTCTAACTGGTAAATTTAGTTTCTTGGAATATGCCCAAAAACACAATCATTGACACTTGTTAATAACTACCTATAGAGTTTTCCTTGTTTGGGAAAGGGAGGCGAGAGCACAGTTGCCTTGGTAGTATTTCCCTTAGTTGTACACTAATCTTACTTATTTCTTTAAAATTTCTATTTAATTAGTTATATATATTTCAGGGAGAAGGCTTACACAGTTAATGATAAATCAATAAATTTTCCATTACACAGCTGACATCGATCATATGTAATTGAGCTCAAGGGAAATTTTACGGTCTATCTGTAAATGAACCGAAAATTATTATATCCTTTTAAATTAGTACTTTATTTGCTTTTCTTCTAACATTAGTTTACAACAGTAACACATGCTTCTTATTTTCATGTAGGAATATTTGCCAGCTAAATTTCCATTCTTCGGAAATTTTCCCAAATAGATTTTGAATTAGATGTATCTCTTAGCACCTTATAGAATTTTCTGGCCCAACTCTGTTGTTTTTACTGCATCTTCAGACGTTTTCTTTTTAATTTGTAAATTTCACCCACTCTTTTAATTTGTAAATTTGGAGCATAACTCAGCTCAGGCTGATAAGGCACATGAATGGGTCCCATTTAGTGCTTTGTGGCCCCCTTTATTATACGTTATCACAGGAAGCTTGGCTCTTGCAGGTTCGCAGTTGAAATTTGATCTCCTAGGTTTCCTTGTGGTCTTTATATTCAAAACTAATTTAATTTTTAAATTAAATAGTCTGATTTGTCTTCTTCTGACTATCAATCAGCAGCAGTAATTATACTAATTTCGCTCTTGTAGAATTCTTTCCACTTGTTGTCATTGCCAAACAGCAGTACTACAATGTCTTAAAAATTTAAAATCACTAAATCGAAGGTCCGTGCTATCACACTGGAAAAAAGTATAATATCGAGTTACATTGTGAAGTTCATTTTATTGCTTCCATTTTTGAAACAGAAGTGTCATGAATTGGTAATTTGGATTGGATTAATTTTGTACTTGAGTTTCTCATGGGTTCTATTATTTAAACATGGTTGTCTGTCAGCCGGATTCACTGAGCTTTAAAATATGACTTTGATCACGTTATTTTGGAGGGCAGTACTCTGATTAATGGAGCCCAATTATGGATGCATAGATATTTGAAACAATGCTTGTATATATCTTTTTTAAATGGATAAACTAGCTACGTACAACAAAAATTCTACCTATCTTCTGCCCTTTTCGACATTCTTGAATTTTTATCTGTTTTAAAGAAACTATGTACCAGTGCATTTGCAACTCACATTCAGTTTTTAAACCTTGCCGACATAAACATTTAGGACCATTTGGTCTAGCTTGTCCAATTACTCTGTAATTTACCTCTAAGCAATTCTTTGGATTGTAAAGATGATTTTTCAGGATCCCTTTTCTTGCTAGATTGAGTAAGCATATTAGTATATGAAGTTTTGGACGCAGCTTTTCTTGTGATAATATTTTCAAAAATAGCCTCTCCAAGTTCTTGAAATTCGTTGTATTTATTTATAGTTCTTGAAATTTGGTATAGGACTAGTGGTTGAGTTTTTATTTGCATCTCTTTTCTTGCCTTATCATTTGAGATAATAGCTTCTCCTAATTGTCTTTTCCGGTACATTGTGAATTTGCTGCTCTGTATATTGTGACGATTCAATCAACTTGCACGAAAATTGTAATTTATCTGCTATTAATTCTTCTTCAGTCTGATATTTGTGATATGGATGGCACAAGTTGCATAAATAGGCATGCTTTTATTATGGTCTACTGAATGAACGTACCCTACAAATTTTCTGCAATTCTTTGATTTTGATTTGGGACTGTTACTCGTTTCTATTTATATCTTTCTTGAGATGGCAATTTTCATAGCAATCCATGAATAAACTGCTCTGACTTGATGTTGACAGAATTTTGAAACCATTTTTTGCCTGTGTTTACAGTCTCCGATGAGTACTTTGGGCTTTTGGTTTGTGATTTTTGGGCTTACAGTTTTCTTCCTTCAAAAACTATAGAAAATGCTAAATAGGATTTCAATTGCTTTGGATGCTATCTGTGTACTTTCAATTTCATTTTTTGATGGTTTATGATCTCTTTTTATTGAGAAATTTATGGCAATGTTTGTTTGTTGGTGTGCAGGTGACTGGTCAATCGGGAGAATCTGGTTTAATTTTGCAGCCTTCACTTGTTGTGCAAGCAAGACAATTTCTAATAGCAATGTTGGTGATGGATACATGGCAATACTTTGTCCACCGTTATATGCACCATAACAAGTTCTTGTATCGCACTGTTCATTCACTGCATCACAAGCTTATAGTTCCATATTCTTTCGGAGCATTGTACAATCATCCAATTGAGGGTTTACTTTTAGATACTGTTGGTGGTGCTATGTCTTTTCTTTTCTCTGGGATGACACCTAGAACATCCATATTTTTTTTCTCCTTTGCTACAATCAAGACAGTAGATGATCATTGTGGACTCTGGTTGCCTGGAAATCCTTTTCATATTTTCTTCCAGAATAACACAGCGTACCATGATATTCATCACCAGCTGTATGGGACTAAATACAACTTCTCACAGCCTTTCTTTGTAATGTGGGACAAAATCCTTGGGACACATATGCCTTACACGCTGCAATCACGGCCAGATGGTGGACTTGAAGCTAGACCAGTCAAAAATGAATAAATTCTGCAGCTCTTTTCCATTCATGTAGATATGTATTTCCACTGTATTGGATACCAGCCATGACAAGCATTTGATGCTTTTTATTTGTCAGGCTAGTCAGTAATTTAACTTTCATACTGTAACATAGATGAAATCAATACGTAAGCAAAGCTTCTAAGTTGCACTACACACAGTACCAAGAGGATGTTTGAGAGGGCAGGTCATCTTTCATTGCAGTGCTTCTTTTCAATCATTATGTCATCTCAAGTTCTGGTTATAACCAAGAATTTCAAGCATTTTTTTCTCAGTTGAGAATTTATTCTTCAAAAATACCTTTGTCATAGTGGGGGTTTTCAGCACCATACTCTGTTTTCCGCAACTCAAAGAGGCACAAAATATGTGACATGGCAGAACTCTAAAGCAAGACTGAAATCTTTGACAAGACTGCAGGTGATTAAGGATTGGAGGAGCTCACTTGAATAGCATACTATTCCTTTAGACTGGGAGTAGTACATCTTTTATGGGTTTAAGAGACTTTAAGATTGGTAAGGCAGCTGAAACTTCTTTGGTGGATGTACAGGCTTGCTTATGTATGGTGTTTGAATTTCTTATTTATGCCCATTCATATGTAACATGTTATGGTTTAAACTTGTTTTGTTTGCTACATAGTGGGTGAAATGAAAATCTGAACGTGATACATTGTGACAAGTATAGGTTACCATAACTTTGCAAGTTTACAGTATAAAGTGCCACTTGTACAAAATGTGGCTTCAGACAGCTGCCTCGCAGATGCCATTTCCACAACATTCGAGCATGCTTGTTGGTTGTGTGTAATGATGTATGGCTGATATTTTTGGATAGGCCACATTTACAGCTAATAAACATTTACTAGCATGCTTATATAGAATAAACCCAGAAGAGGAATCAATTTTGGGAGTTGTAATATGTTTTTATGGTTGTTGATGATAATATTTCACCAAAATATACTTCATGCTATCATTTTTCCGTATGTTTTTGCCTCAGCTTACATTTTATTGGCGGTTCATTGTATTTATAATTCTGGACTTCTGAAATGTGTCTGCATTCTCATTAAGATGTTCGTGTTGCATATCAGAGTCTATTAAATGGTCAAAATGCATTATATAAACAAAAAGATGCAGCACATGTTAGGGTTCGAAGGGCTTTCACATTAACTTTCTATCCTAAATTATTGTTGAAGTTAAAAATAATGAAGACCTGAAAACGAGTCCTCAGACATGCAAAAATGAGAATACAATTGAAATTATAGTGTCTGGTTGTACCCTTATATGTGATTACCGCTGCTTCTTTTGATTTGGACACATAACATGATAACAGTTTTTGTTGGTTTTTAAATAGAGGTTGTCTTCCATGAGTCAATATCTATCAAATTGACCTACAGTAGTTTGTTCTGCCAAGATTTAAGAAGTCTGTATCATCCACTTCATAGTTATTGACAAGAAGTTGTTACATCATGAGATTTAGAATTGCAATGCTTAAACTTGTTTACCAGTGGCATAGTGGCAAAAGGAGCCTGATTCCTACCATCCGATATGTCGGGACAAAGGCCTACATTGTACAATCAGTGCGTGCAAGCGCTACACATGCCCATCAAGTTGATATTTGCTTCATAATGTAAATAATTTGGACTGCTACATACCTCACTATTTCTCATTTTGAGCTTTACTCACAATTCCATATTGTGGGTAGTAGTGAACTATGCATAGTAGCGAACTAAGTATAGTAGTGAACTAAGCATTGTTTTTTTTAAAGGGTGAATAATATGCTTCCTATTTCTATTTATAGGGTGTTCACAGAACTTGGACAATGAGAGCTCATAGGTGGTAGTCTACTGTCTTGAAATATTATATAGTTTAATTGTGGTGAACTATACAAGAATCATAACACAGGAAGAATGTAGGTTCAAAACAAGGTGGTGTACATTGCCTTACCTCTGGAAACCATTACATCAATTGGTACCTCACATCAGTGGCTTAAAGAAAACCATCATGTTCAACAAGTTTCCACCAACACAAGTAATTCTCTCGTATTGTTTTAAGGGCTACAACATACTCAATTCTTAACCAATTTTTAGCAGAATTTTATAGATTATTATTTATGCTGTCCTTTTGGAAGGAGTTAACCTTAAGACTGTTAAAAAGGTAAATTAAGTTTTGTGGCATTGATGGACGAATAGAAATGTATCATTTGTTAAACGTCTGTATGCTGATCATGATAAATATGCTTGGGTTATTTGAGTTTTGAATTGCCTACATCAAATTTTTGGATATTGAAGTAATCTATTGTTCAAGTCACCATTAAGTGAATGTTTTGCTGCTCCTTTCCACGACGTGTGCTGACAGATACAAGCAATGCTATATTCCATGCAAACTCTAAGGACATGAAATAATTGTATTAGAGTCCTGTTAATGGGGTGCTGATATGGATGCTAAATCTATATCTTTTTATGTTGTGCAGTAGCAGATGCCTTATGAGTTGTACCCAAAGAGAATAGCAGGGAAGTTTAAAGCAAATTTAAGGGCCTGCAATGCCTAAATGTGTTGACAGAGAAGGGTGTTTTCTTTACCTAATCATGCCCGTAGTGTAGCTAAGCTTTTAAATAAAATTGAGCGTATTTCTGGGGTGTCACAACCTAGGGCATAATCTTTATGGTCTCATCTTTTGTGGTGTGGGAGCAATGCACAAAGTGAAACAGCTTTATCATTAAGAGCAGTTAAAAAACTGCGATAAGAAAACTGTACCCGAAGAGGAAACATTACACCATAGAGAGCTGTACAAACTACTGCAGATCGAAAAAACAAGACAAATATGCACAGTAGGAACTTAGATTTTGACCAAAACAAACTCCTTTTTTGCTCATCAACTGTCCAACTTGCAGCTTGATTTGTCCAATCTGATAACTCAAAGTAAGGTTCTTCAAGGCGTCGTTCTGAAACAAAGGAAACAGGGCAGCAAATATATCAGAGTAAAGCCTTAAAAATATAGTTCCCTGATGAACATCATTGATAGTAAAAACAGTTTTGCATCTATTTCTCTATATATGTAACATAATAACATGTCTCACACTATCAACAATTCGATTATTATAAAGGCCAACTCCAAGAAGAGCTTCTTTCTAGCATAAATTATGAGTGAAAACAGTAGAAAAATCATTGAACACATAATTCCATAGTCTTTTAACCAATTGGCAATTCCAAAAAATATGCTTAATATTTTCATCCTTGTGACAAAATGGATGGGTAGTTCGCTAGATCATAATACATTTTAGCCTATCCTTGATAGGTAGTTTAAAGTGTAGTATCTTCTAGGTAATTAACTGAGCATCAACATTAACTTTAGATTTCTAAATTTGAGTAGATAATTTTAACCAAAACTTCTCACTAAACTTGCACCTCCATTTAGAATTCAACTGTGAATTCAAATATATCTTTTTTAGAGGGAAGAACAAGAAGGGGTATGAAGGTAACCATGCTCAGTCCTTCAAAAAATTGCATTGAATCGGAGTATAAAGTTTCATAGACAACTCCACTAGCACCAAGGATTGCACAAAGATCAAAAAAGCTTTATTTTTGTTGCTAAGGGTAAACTGATTTTTAACCTCATTCCATGAAGACCAACTCATTGAATGGATTGTATTGTTGTATTTTATTTTTAAGAGATTAATACAAATGAGTCTTTTTTGGTAGGGAAGCTTTTATCTGGTTCCTTCACATATATTTAGTGTTTACATAGTTTGTATATTTAACAATAATGCAAATTGAGGAGTTGTGGAATTGTATGGGTGGATTCAATTTGTATTTTTTGATTATTCAATATTTTGTTAATCATTTTTATATATTTTTTTGATAATTTACAGTACCATATAATTTTCACTAAAAATAAAATGTTTTCATGATTTCTTGAAATAAATAATTAACTCTAACTAAGGGATATAAATATGTTCATATAGTTTATGTAGTTAAGGATTATAAAAATTGATGAGTTGTGGAATTTTATGTGGATTCAATTTGTAATTTTTTCAAATTAAAAAAATAAAAATAAAAAATGTTTGTTTAAATTATTTTTTATATTGCATGATTTCCATTACAAATAAAATACTTTCACAAATTCTTGAAATTAGTTCATTAGCTCCAATGTTAAGAGCAAAGATATTTTCTACTGTTTTTAATTGAATAATTTATTATTATTATTTTTGAAAATACTAACAATTTTTTTAGATCTATGCTTTAACCATATCACACTTCTCTTGTGTATATATATTGAAATTAGTTTTCTTTTCTCATTCGTAGAAGGGCATCCACATGTAGATCAATTTATTTTTTCAAGATTTTTATTAACATTTTTTATTGTTTTTAATAAACCTGTTATTATTACTTTTTATAATGATCCTATCTAAACTATGCTCATTATGATCCTATCTAGACTATGTTCATTATCAAATTAAAAAATAACATTTTAAGATAATCTCATATGATTCTGAAAAATTGAAGTGAAATTACCTTTTTCATTAGCATTTGGACAAGGATGCAAAAGACTTTACTAGGGGGTTGATTTAAGTTTAGGGAGGTTCCATACAAGAGGGTTTGATCTAACCCCTTTTGATTGAATCCTTTTAGATGGTACCCTACTTGGCTTAAATTAGTCATGTAACTTGTTAGATTTAAATTAAGTGCGTTGTTAAAAAGTATGTAATTTCAAGCAAAAATCAAGATGTTTAAAAAACAGGACATAGATTTGCGCTTCCACTTAGCAATAAGAAGAACCAATCCCATTAGATTAATATGTGACCTACCAACCTCATAAATAAATTATCAGCTAATAAACTTATCAACTAAAGTAAAGAACACAAGCTATATGAATGGTCTTAGAGAAAGTAAAATACTCAAATATATATAGAATGAAACTACAGAGGCATGAGTACATGTGAGCTTTTGTTTTCTTGCTCCACCCCATCTAATATTTTAGATTACCGTATGAATCACCAACCATAAGCTAATGACTTAGATATTCACTAATAGCTTAACTTCTAAAAAATAAAATGAAACACAAGTAGTAGTTGAATATAAATTAGCTATCCATTCAATAAGTGCACATATAATATTTTTTTTTCTCAATGTGTAAAGAATGAAGTGTAGAACAATCTTATATATTTTTTTTCAATTTTTACAAGTAGATCAAATTTGCACTAAAATTTTGAAATTTTGATGGATTCCTCCAAGTCTTCACTCATGATGGATATACAACATTTGGCTCTAATGATAACTATTTCATTTTGCATATTCCACCAATGATAGTTTCATTTCCAACAAATCACTCTTAGAACAATACCTTTAATGAGTCATTTGGAAATGATTGTGTCTATGATGCTATACTAATCAATGTCTCTTCCCTTTAGTTGTATTCTATTTACGATGCACATATTTAATAAAATCCTGACTTTGTTTTTCTTAGCGATGTTTTTTTAGGAAAATTGCTACCATGGGGATAGCTCACTTTATAATAAAATATGATATCAAAAAATATTACATTTGGCATAGACTCAAGCAACATTGAGACAAAACTAGTGATGCCAAAGAATGCATAATCCAAATGTCATCTCTTGCAATCTTTCAATCTACACAGGGTGAGAAAGTTATCCTAGCAAGACATAAACCTAATTTTCTCAATGATGCTAACATACATGTTTTGTAATAGATTCATCTTACTTGCATACATGTGGTGCTAAATTAAGGTTTACTTTTTTTCATATATATTGAATAGACATGTTTCACAATGATACAATATGCTTGCTAATGCTTATTTTTCCTTATATCATCATTTATAAGATGTCTGTATATATTATTTCAATACATTGCCTAGAGAATGTTTGTCTAATGCTTTTCATATGTCACCACTAAAGACAATTGTTTAAAACCCTTAGTGGATATTGTTTTGATTGTTAATGAAAATCTTCTATGGATTTTCATTCTCACAATTCCCCTATTTATCCTTTTCTTCATAATATATATTTAATGAGGGCCTCCATGATCCATGCATAATCGATGAAATATACTCTTCTTCCCTTCACATAAGATTGCTATGCCTAATAATGATGAAAAGTTTTCATAACTTATGATAGCTACAAATGTTATTGATGTTCCAATATCTCATGATGGATTGCTTCACCCTATTTAGACATATTAATATAGACCTACTGATTAATGGACTTAATGGGAATAAATATGTATATTTACATGTGAATTAATTTTTTTTAGTATTATAATCACACAATTATCACAAAATCCTATTGAATGCATTTTGGCATACTTTAATTAACAAAGCTTTACAATGACTTGTTACATCTCATAATTCTCATACTTACATTCATTACTCTTACATGTGTATTCATTGAGTACTTATATATATAACAAAATTAATTCTATTTTATAATAAATATATCTAAATACAACTACACAACTATCAAATTTAAATCTCATTTAAAAAAATATAAATAAATTATATAATAACAAATCTTAAAATCACAATTTAATTAAAAAAAAGCTAAACTAAAATTAAAATTAATTAAAAAATCTGATTAAAATTAAAACTTAAAAAAAAACACTTAATTAAAAAACCCCAAAAAAATGAATAAATAAACTGATCTTTAAACGAAAAAAAAGGGAAAAAAACAAAAGCCAAAAAGTGATTTAAATATATAAAATAAAACTGAAGTAGGCTAGTACAATCTTATCCCTATCCTCGCTTCTTTAAAAAGAGATGCTTTATACCCACGCTAAGAAGTTCAGAGCTTCACTGAAGGAGACAGTCAAAATCTGGGTGTTCAGTGCTTAAGAGGTCGAATATGTCGGCCAGAGCTCTCCTTGAAACAACAAATGCAGCTCAGTCTGGTTGGATGCGTTTGTTAATCCTATTTGTTGGTTTGATGATGGTTTCCATGGCTGTTATTTCCTGCGCTTCTGGAATAAAAGACAAGAAGAAAAAAACAAGTTACCAAGTTGAGCAGAAGAATAAGAAGAATCGTAGCAGTGTCTCTGTGAAAATTCTATTGCAGTTACTGATTATTAATCTCCTATCTAATACATAGATTATTTGACTCTGAAAAATTAATTCTCAGCAAATATCGAAAAATAACACAATTGCAACTTCACCAATAAAACTCACAAGAATAGAGAAGAAAACATTCACAATAATGAACACAATATTTTTGGAAAAATTGTCCGTGGAAAAACCCCGAAGGGAAAACCACTACTGCAGATGAGGAATTATATTAAACTTCAACAAATTAAGGAATACAAAAACTGCTTGCCTCTTACTGGCAGAGCTCCGGCAATAATCTTCTCCGGAAATTCTTTCCTCAATTTCTCCTTCTTTCTGCTGAAATTCCACAATGCTATCCCCTAACGCCATCATCACAGCCCTTTGCTAACATCAAGAAGACATTCATTGTTCTCACCTAGTTCTATATTTGCTATCAAGTCTTTCTCAACTCTATACTTGTGTGTTCTCCAAATGCCCATTGATCCCCTTTTATACTTTTCTCATTGGAAAACCAATGGCCATGATTTAATCTCAATCAAAGGCTAAAATTAAATAGACTCTAACAACCCTAACTAACTGGATTCTAGAAGTCTCTAGGGGAATCAATTTATTTAATTACATAATTATCTAGACAACTCAGCCCTTTCTGGAAGTCTCTAGAAAATAATTAAATAATTAAATAACACTTCCTGGGAATGGAGACACCTGTCCAAGCTACATAATTAACACTCCCTCTTAGCGAGGAAGGTGTTCTGCATGACACCCAACCTATCTCTGAAGAAGATGAATTTTGCCTTCCCCAATGCCTTAGTCAAAATGTCTGCTACCTGCTGATCTGTAGGTATATACTATAGCTGAACAATCCCGCGCTGTACACAATCTCTGATGAAATGATATCTGATGTCTATATGCTTAGACCTATCATGAAACACCGGATTCTCAGACAACTTGATGCAACTCTGATTGTCGCAGTGTATCACCGTAGTCTCAACCCTCTGACCAAACAAGACCACCAACAACTTCCGAAGCCATATCGCCTCACACGTCGCCATGTTAGCCGCTATGTATTCTCACTAACTCAAAGCTACAAACTTCGCCTCACCGTACTCAAGAGACAACCTTAATCCCAAGCCAAAAGCAACACCAAGTGCTTTCTCCTGTCTGCTGCATCACCACCGCATGGGCCGCAAGATAGCCTACTTCAACCTGAGTGCCACCTACTTCACCGGAAAGCATTGGTTTGATTCCATACTGACAGGCTCACTAAACACCGCGAACACATGTTTTGTATCACATCCAATGCACTTCCCTTCGCTCACTCCATGAACCGACTAAGAGAGTTTACTGCAAAGGATATATCTTGCCTGGTGTTAACCAAATACATGAGAGACCCAATCAACTACCTGTATAAGGTGGGGTTTACATCCTTCTCCCTGGATGTCTCTACCTTCTTCCAATTCGTGATCATAGGAGTAGACATGGCTCTGCAATCTTCCATCTCGAACCTCCTCAAGATTTCGATGCAGTATTTCCCTTGTCCAAGGAAAATCTCTCCATCTGTCTGCCATACCTCCATGCCTAGAAAGTAGTGCATAAGCCCCAAATCCTTCATCTCAAACTCTACTGCAAGGTCCCTCTTGCTTTCCTCTATGAGCCCTAGTGAACCTGTTAAAAACAAGTTGTCCACATAAAGAACAAGAATGAGAACCTCACCCCCAACCACCAAGTAGTAGAGGTTAGCATCCGCTTCACTCTTCACAAAGCCCATTCCCTGCAAGTATCTATCAATACGCTCATACCACGCCCTGGGAGCCTGCTTGAGTCCGTACAAAGCTTTCTTCAATCTGCACACGTGGGTTGTACTGCTGTGTGCTACAAAGCCCTCTGGTTGTTCTATGTATACCTCCTCTTTCAATTCACCATTAAGAAACGCCGTCTTGACATCCATCTGATGGATCTGCCATCCCATCTGTGCTGCAAGAGAGATCATGACTCGTATAGAAGTATACCGCCACCGGAGCTAAATACCTCTCATAGTCAATTCCCTCCTTCCGAGAGAACCCCTTTACAAACAAACTCTTTGCCTTGTATTTCTCGGGATGCTACCATCTCCACCATGTTTGATCTTATAGATCCAACGGATCCAACCACGGCCTCTATTCTGCTGGTTCAGGCACAACCTCCCACACACGCTTTGCACCTCGGCTGAGGTATACTCCTCAACTATTGCATCTTGCCACACTTGCTGCTGTGCGGCCTCCTGATAGCTAGAAGGCTCACTATCTACCAACTGACTAACTAATGCCATATAGTCATCATACCTGGCTGGTTGTCTCCGTTGTCTACTACTCATCCTAGGAGCTCCACAAACTCCTGAGTATCACTTTGTGACTGTTGGTTCTTGCTACCAACTGTAGAGGATGAAGTATCAACCTCCATATCACCCTCGGATGCATCTCTTGACCGCTGCACTGCTGTCATACTGTGGAATTTCCGCATTTCGAGCTTTGCATGTACTAGTAACTGTACTCGAGCTTCGCTGTCCTTGATCTGGTTGAACGATCCTTGGAGCTTCCACTAACTGCTCACTCTGATCATCTGCTGGAAAATCTCTGGACCTCCTAAATGCCTTGTCCTCCATGAACTTGAGATCACGCTTCAACTATAGTCCTCCCCGTCCCCTGGACAAGAGTTCGATATGCCTTTTGAGGTTTCATTGTACTCCCACAAAGTACCTCTTCAGCTCGATCTTTTAACTTGGAACGGTCGCACTGAATGTGATAATATGCTAAACTCCCAAAATATTCCGCCAAGTGGGTCATATCTGGCTTTTCCCCGAGAACGCCTTCCTCGTGTCATTCTTGCCCAATACTTCTTATGTGGAACCTGGCTTTGTATGTACATTGCCGTATCGCATGCTCGCCTACAAGTAACGTGGCATATCCTGGTCATACCACATAGCCCTTGCCGCCTCTGATATAGACCGATTCTTCCTCTCAGCAACCCCATTCTGTTGTGGGTTGTAAGGAACAATCCACTCTCTCTTAATTCCTTCCCTGGTACAGAACTCCTGGAACTCTTTCCCTTTGTACTCGCCTCCATTGTCTGACCGAAGAACCTTTATCTTCCTCCTCGCCAAATTCCTCCACAAGAGCTTTGAACTCTTGGAAGTTTAATTTAAAACCTCATCCTTGATCTTCAAGAATTATATCCAAGTCTTCCTCGAGAAATCATCAATAAAAGTAACAAAGTACTCATATCCTTTGAGAGACTTTGTCAACATTGGTCCACATATCTCTGAATGTACTAGATCAAGAACACCCTTGGATCTAGTGTCACTCCTTGGAAAAGTTGCTTTTGCAAACTTCCCCAACACACATCCCTTACATACATCATCATGCTCTGTGCTCACCTCAGGAACACCTGTCACAGCCTCACGAAGCATTTTAAGTGCTCCATGATGTATATGGCCCATCCTCCTATGCCATAGCTCTCCTTGATCTCTAAAATTACTGCTGCTCATCAGTGCCTTATGAGTATCAAACTGCAACCTGTAAAGCCGACCGCTCCTAACTCCAATAGCTATGGGTGATTTCCAATCCTTGTACTTGATTAACACACTTGCCCCTCTAAAGAGCACATTGTAACCTTTATCCTGAAGGACAGATATGGAAATCAAATTCATGCCCAAGCCTGGCACATGCAACACATCATGAATGGGAATCCGCTTATCATTCTCCCTCTGAAATAGAACAGTCCCTTTCCCAACTAGATTGAGTTTGGACATGTTCCCCATAGAGATCTGCATTCTGATGTCCTCCTCCTTATAGCTGGAGAAGTACTCTCTAACTCCTGTCATATGAAATGACACCCCACTGTCTATATACCAAACACCTTGTGAGGTTGAGCTAGCCATACAAGCTATGAGAGCGAACTCATCCTCCATTCTGCTAGAGAGCTCATCTGCACTTGCTGAAGCTGCTGTCTGCTTCTTGCCTTTCTTCCTTTGCGGGCAATCGCTGACATAGTGGCCAAACTCGTGACAGCCATAACACTTGACTTTAGATAAGTCCTTCTTCTTCTCACCTTGTGGATTTGATCCTTTACTAGACCCCTTCTTTACTTTCCCTTTTCCTGCAAGGGCAACGTTCTCTTGTTCCGCCTCACTTTTCTGACTCTTACTGCTGGTCCCACTGACAAGACTTAGTCTAAGCTCCTCCTGAGTGAAGTCACTCCAGAGTCGATCCTTAACTCGGGTGGCAGGTTCATTCCACGATTTCTGGAATAAAGATATCCTATCATAGTAAACCTTATTTAAGCACGCGACTAGCTTCGCTATCACCTAGATATTCTGATCTGTCGCCCCAACCCGTCCTAATCCCAAGTCCCAAACCCTGTTCATCCGGTATTCCTCAACTTCTCCCCAGAATCGCCTTCCCGTTAGTGGTAGCATTCTCGTACGCATTCAATGGCATCCCACATCTTCTTCGCTGTATCTAACTCTGTGACATGTGGAACAATATGATCCTTGACACCATCAAGAATCATCCTCCTCGCCTTGGCATCTTCCTTCTTATATGCTAAGAGCTGTGCTGGATCTGTAGGTACAGGTACAACACTAGTCACATATTCCTTGATCCCATTCTTTTCTAGCAACAAAGAAATTCTGGCTTTCCAGACACCAAAATTTGAGGCTCCATCCAATCTGTCCTGATCTCTTAAACCTGCTGAGGCCATCTTAAAAGATAAAAGAAAACAAATAATAATAATAATTCTGAAGAGGCAGGATCTTTCCTTCTTGTGTTGAGCGTAATCTGCCCTCAGATCAGCTCTGATACCATGTGAAAATTCTATTGCAGTTACTGATTATTAATCTCCTATCTAATACATAGATTATTTGAATCTGAAAAATTAATTCTCAGCAAATATCGAAAAATAACACAATAACCCAACGCCACCAATAAACTCACAAGAATAGAGAAGAAAACATATTCACAATAATGAACACAATATTTTTGACAAATTGTTCGCGGAAAATCCTCAAGGGAAACTACCATCGCAAATGAGAGGAATTATACAACCTAAATAACAAGGAATACAAAAAATCGCTATTCTATCGGCAAGAGGCCCGCAATAATCTTCTCCGAAAATTCTTCCCTCAATTTCTCCTGCTGAAATCTCCACAGCTGCTATCCCCAACGCTATCACTGCGCCCTTGCTAACACTGCAAGACTATTTGCTCTCACTGCAAATTTACTTGCTATCACTGCAAGTCTTTCTCAACTCTATACTTGTGTGTTCTCCAAATGCCCATTGATCCCCTTTTATACTTTTCTCATTGGAAAACCAATGGCCATGATTTAATCTCAATCAATGGCTAAGATTAAATAGACTCTAACAACCCTAACTAACTGGATTCTAGAAGTCTCTAGGGGAATCAATTTATTTAATTACATAATTATCTAGACAACTCAGCCCTTTCTGGAAGTCTCTAGAAAATAATTAAATAATTAAATAACACTTCTTGGGAATGGAGACACCTGTCCAAACTACATAATTAACAGTCTCCACTGGTCTGGATGGCAGCGACTTTGGCTTTGGCTTGGGCTTGGGCTGGGGTTTTTGTGGCGGTGGATCCAGCTGTGGTGGTGGGGGAGGGTGTGGCGGCGGCGGAGGTTGTGGTCGCGGCAGTGGTTGTGGTGGTGGTGGTGGGGGTTGTGGCAGTGGATGAGACATTGAAGTTTTCTTGCAGATTAGGTTGTGATTATTATGTAATTAATTGCTGACTGTAGCATTGAATCTGATATACCAACAATTTTTTTTAATTAAAATCATGTAATCTGCGTAAATTTATTTAGGGAGGAGATGGTTGTCAAAATGGGGAGTTCATTATGAATTGAATAACATAAGATTAACACTTCAAAAAAATTAAATGATAAGATTTCGTATCCTATAAATTGTCTTTAAATTCATGAAGATTGTGTTATTTTAATATCAAATTTCATATTCTACAATGTTAGTTCACATAATTAGCATAAATTTTTGTGGTGCCAAAAATTTCAATTGATGCCACTGATATTGGCCCATGTCTATCCAGCATTCTGGATGCACATTTGACCATATTTATTAATTAATTGAAATTCAGAATACTGTTGTATTCTGAATTTCAATTAATTAATAAATAGGGTCAAATGCTGCTAAATATGCATCCCCAATGCTGCATAGACGTTGCCCTGATATTGTGCTCCATTAGTTGTCTTCATGGATGGATGTCTTGTAAATAAGACTGCTGTTTTGCCTCCAAGGCAGGCAGTTTTGTGGGGATGTTCAGTCCAACCAGAAAACTTGAGTTGCTGCTGCCATGATTTATTATGTCATTGTTTAGTTCATAGTTACTAAATATGGTTCCACTGAATTGTGAGTTTGATATAAAAGTGAATATAAACAGTACAAACCTTGTAAATTTTTTTTTATTTTTGAAAAATATTAAAGTGAAGAAAAACATATTAAATTAAATAAATAATTAGTTTTAATATGATTTTTTAATTATTATATATTTAATCTTTTATTAAAAATATTTTTAATATTTATATATATTTAATAAACATATTGAAGAAGTTTTATAATAAAAAAAGTTTCATTGAGATGTACCATTTAAAAAAACAAGTTAATAAAATTAAAATGGTCAAAACACATTATTATAATTATTTTGTAAATATATATTTATTATATTTTTTGATATATTTTTCTTATATCTTAATTTATTGTTGAAGAATCTTGTACTTTTTGGTTTATTGGTATATGATTTTGTATTTTTCTTCATCATTTTAGACTTACTTTGATTTTTTTGACTTTATATGTAATATTTACTATATAAGTGACATGTTTATGTATAGAAGTAAAGTTGCAACTATATATTTATGGATGTTCTTTTATAACAATATTTTCTCTGTAATTTCTTTTGCAATCATATTTATTAATTCTTGTTGTAAGATCCTTGTTTTTGATAATAAAAGTGGGAAATTAGGATCTAAACCCTTACAAATTTTTTTCAGAAAACCGAAGAAAAATAGGTCCTCACAAGCCACAAACAAAAGTTAAACAATATAGAAACAGTAGGATAGAAATAATGCCAATAAACCAAAAATAGACCAAGACTAAGACACAATTAAGAGGGAGGAATGAGAGCTTTGATCATCTAGTTGTAGTGTTCCATATTGGTAGTGTCCAACTCAAGATTTTTCTAAACAATCACCTACAAAGTAGAAAGGAAATTGACCAAGGTTTTCATATTTTTCTTCATGGTCATTGCCTTGTCGCTCATTTGGTGCTCCATGTCCAACATCTTGACACTCATTCTATGAGCAAAGGTCGCATTTGGCTTGCAAATCCTCCTTGTTAACATCAACCCTCGTGTAATTAGTAGACTCATCATTAGAATCCAAAGCATTCATCTCCTGAAAGAGACTATTTGTGTTATGGGCTCATTTTCCCAAAGGAATTTCTCTACAAAGTGCCCTCAAAGATTTCCTTGCCATGTTGCTTATCATCAAATTTGCTAGAGATATCTATCTCTATAATGCCTTTGTTGGGCACCAACCATTCGAGTAGATTTGTATCTATCCTAGGGATTTTTTCCAGCATGATCTTACGCATCGTCGCCATTTCATTGTTGGATTCCTTTTTATATTGCTGATAAGGATTGAGTTTTTTGGAATTCTTTTCCATACTGTGTCTTTCTTTTACTAGAATGCTTACCCTTGGTCTTGCTTCCCAACTTCCACCCCACAAACCCAGTTTTGGCTTTTGAACCAGAAGGCTCATGGCGCTCATCTTTAGGGGAAGGGTAGGAGTGGGTATCTTCAGTTTCTACAAGAAATTCCCTTTACTCTAGGGGGTGGCAGAGGTGTTGTCAATCAAGCAGGCTTTAATAGGTTTAGCAAGGAAAAGGGCCAAATGGAAGTCATAAAGGTGAAAAAAGAGGCATTGGTGCAACAAAATTGATAACAGGTCAAGATTTTTCTCAAACCTAGCTTTGGTCTATTTGACGAGCATTTGATGTCTCGATTTTTCAGGAGTCAGTAATTTAACTTTCATAATGTAACATAGATGAAATCAATACGTAAGCAAAGCTTCTAAGTTGTACTACACACAGTACCAAGAGGATGTTTGAGAGGGCAGGTCATCTTTCATTGCAGTGCTTCTTTTCAATCATTATGTCATCTTAAGTTCTGGTTATAACCAGGAATTCCAAGCATTTTTTTTCTAAGTTGAAAGCTTATTCTTCAAAAAATACCTTTGTCATAGTGGGGGTTTTCGGCACCATACTCTATTTTCTGCAATTCAAATAGAGGCACAAAATATGTGACATGGCAGAACTCTAGGCAAGACTGAAATCTGTGACAAGCCTGCAGGTTATTAAGGATTGGAGGAGCTCACTTGAATAGCATACTGTTCCTTTAGACTGGGAGTAGTACCTCTCTTATGGGTTTAAGAGACTTTAAGTTTGGTAAGGCAGCTGAAACCTCTTTACAAGGGTGGATGTACAGGCTTGCTTATGTATGGTGTTTGAATTGCTTATTTATGCCCATTCATATTCAACATCATATGATTTAAACTTGTTTTGTTTGCTAAATAGTGGCTGAAATCTGAACATGATACATAGTGACAAGTATAGGTTACCATAACTTTGCAAGTTTACAGTATGAAGTGCCACTTATATAAAATGTGGCTTCAGACAGCTGCCTTGCAGATGCCATTTGCACAACATTCGAGCATGCTTGTTGATTGTGTGTAATGATGTAGGGCTGATATTTTTGGATAGGCCACATTTACAGCTAATAAACATTTACTAGCATGCTTAAATAGAATAAACTCAGAAGAGAAATCAATTTTGGGGGTTGTAATATGTTTTTATGTTTGTTGATGATAATATTTCACCAAAATATACCTCATGCTATCATTTTTCTGTATGTTTTTGCCTCACCTTACATTTTATTGGTGGTTCATTGTATTTATAATTCTGGACTTCTGGAATGTGTATGCATTCTCATTAAGATGTTCATGTTGCATATCAGAGTCTATTAAATGGTCAAAATGCATTATATATAAACAAAAAGAGGCAGCACATGTTAGGGTTCAAAAGGCTTTCACATTAACTTTCTATCCTAAACTATTGTTGAAGTTAAAAATAATGAAGACCTGAAAACGAGTCTTCAGACGTATAAAATGAGAATATAATTGAAATTACAGAGTTTCTGGTTGTACTCTTATATGCGATTACCGCTGTTGCTTTTGATTTGGACACATAACATGGTAACAGTTTTTGTTGGATTTTAAACAGAGGTTGTCTTCCATGAGTTAAAATATCTATTAAATTGACCTACAGGAGTTTGTTCTGCCAAGATTCAAGAAGTCTGTGTCATCCACTTCATAGTTATTCACAAAATGTTGTTACATCATGAGATTTAGAATTGCAATGCTTAAACTTGTCTACCAGTGGCAAAAGGAGCCATCAAGTTGATATTTGCTGTAAATTATTTGGACTGCTACATACCTCACTATTTCTCATTTTGAGCTTTACTCACAATTCCATATTGTGGGTAGTAGTGAACTATGCATGGTAGTGAACTAAGCGTTGTTTTTTTTCAAGGGTAAATAATATGCTTCCTCTTTCTGTTTATAGGGTGTTTACAGAACTTGGACAACGAGAGCTCATAGTCTAGTGTCTTGAAATATTATATAGTTTAGTTGTGGTGAACTATACAAGAAGCATAACACAGAAAGAAGTTAGGTTCAAAACAAGAAATTGTACCTTACCTTTGATAATCATTACTATCAGTTGTTACCTCACATCGGTGGCTTAAAGAAAACCATCATGTTCAACAACTTTCCACCAACGCAAGTAATTCTCTTGTATTGTTTCAAGGGCTATAACATACTCAATTCTCGTTAACAAATTTATAGCAGAGTTTTGTAGATTTTTATCTATGGTGTCCTTCTGAAAGGAGTTAACCATAAGACTGTTAAAAGGTAAATTAAGTTTTGTGGCATTGGTGGACGAATAGAAATGTATCATTTCTATGGATTGTGGAAATCTACTATCACTAATATATCATTTGTCATTTATTAGACGTCTGTAGATCATGCTAAAAATGCTTAGATTATTTGAATTGAATTGCCTACACCAAGTTTTTGGATATTGAAGTAATCCATTGTTCATTTAGGATGGTGGAAGTCACCATCAAGTGAATGTTTGCTGCTGCTATACACATTGTGTGCTAACAAGCAATGCTATATTCCATGCAAATTCTAAGGACATGAAATAATTGTATCAGAGTTCTGTTAATGAGATCCTGATATGGATACTAAAACTAAATCTTTTTATGTTGTGCAGTAGCAGATGCCTCGTGAGTTGTACCCAAAGAGAGTAGTATAGCAGGGAATTTTGAAGGAAATTAAAGGGACTGCAATGGCCGAAGGCGTTGACAGAGAAGGGCGTTTTCTTTACCTAATCATGCCTGTAGTGTAGCTAAGCTTTTAAATGAAACTGAGCGTATTCCTCGTGTGTCACAACCTAGGGCTCATCCTTTGTGGTGTGGGAGCAATGCACAAAGTCAAACAACTTTATCATTAGACTAAAAGTTATTTGACTGAATTTAAAGTTTAAACTACTATTACTTAACAGTAGGTTTGTAAGGTTTTTTTGTTTTTATATTTATCTTTCCAGATATTGTTATGCTACTAGATTACTGTTTGTCAGAGAATAAGTGGATTGTATTGGTGTATTCTATTTTTAAGAGATTAATACAAAAATTGAGTCTTTTTGGTAGGAAGCTTTTATCTAATAGGTGTCGTCACATATGTTTAGTGTTCATATGGTTTGTATTTTTAAGGATAAAAACAAATTGATGAGTTGTGGACTTTTATGTGTAGATTTAATTTAATTTAATTTTTTTTTTGACTATTCAAGATTTTGTTGATCATTTTTATTATTTTTATTGACAATTTACTATATCACATAATTTTCAAAAAAAACATTTTCATGATTTCTTGATTGTTCATATGATCTATATGTTTAAGGATTATGTAAATTGATGAGTTGTGAAATTTTATGTGTAGATTCAATTTGTAATTTTTCTAATAATAAAACATTTTCCCAATTTTTTGGATTTAGATCATTAGCTCCAATGTTTAGGGAAAAGATGTTTTCTAGTATTCTTTAACCATATTATATTTCTCCTAGTCTATATATTGGAATTAGTTTTTCCTTTTTCTCATTCATACAAGGGCATCCACACGTAGAGCAATGTATTTTTTCAAGATTTCTATTAACCTTTTTTTAGTGTTTTGAATAAACGTCATTATTATTTTTCATAATGATCCTATCTAAACCTATGTTCATTATCAAACTAAAAAATAGCATTTTAAGATAATCCCATTTCATTCTAAAAAATTGAAGTGAAATTACTTTTTTCATTAGCATTTGGATAGAGATGCAAGAGACTCTACTAAGGGGTTGATTTAAGCTTAAGGAGGTTTTGTACAAGAGGGTTTGATCTAACCTCTTTTGATTGAATCCCCTTAGATGGTACCTTGCTTGGCTTAAATTAATCATGTAGCCTATCAGTTTTAAATTATGTTGTTGAAAAGTATGTAATTTCAAGCAAAAATCAAGATGTTTAAAAAATAGGACATATCTATGCTTACACTTAGCAATAAGAAGAGCCAATCCTATTAGATCAATATGTGACCTACCAACCTCATAAGTAAATTATGAGCTAATAAACTTATCAACTAAAGTAAATAACACAAAGATGGTGTTAGAGAAAGCAAAATACTCAAATAGATAGAATGAAAGTACAATGACATCAATACATGCCAGGTTTCTTTTCTTGCTCTAGCACATGTAGTATTTTAGATTAGTGCATGAATCACAAACCATAAGCTAATGACTTAGATATTCACTAATAAATTAGTTTCTCAAAAATAAAATGAAACACAAGTAGTAAGAATATAAATTAGCTACCGATTCAATAAGTGTGTACAATAGTTTTTGTTTTTTAATGTGTAAAGAATGAAGTGTAGACAATCTTATGTTTTTTTTTTCAATTTTTGACTAGTAGATCATATTTGTACTAAAAGTTTGAAATTTTGGTAGATCCCCTTAAAATCTTCACCCATGATGGATATACAAAATTTAGTTCCAATGATACTATTTCATTGTGCATATTCCACTAGTGATAGTTTCATTTCCAACAAATCACTCTTAGAGTAATACCTTTAATGAGTCATTTGGAAATGATTGTCTATGATGCTATACTAATCAATGCCTCTTCCCTTATTTTAGTTGTATTCTATTTATGATGCACATATTTAATAAAATCCTAACTTTGATTTTCTCAATGATGTTTTTTTAAGGAAAATTGCTACCATGGGGGCAATTCCCTTTATATTAAAATATAATATCAAAAAACATTACATTAATGTTGAGACAAAACCAGTGATGCAAAAGAATGCACAATCCAAATGTAATCTCATGTGATCTTTCAATCTACACGAGGGTGAGAAAGTTATCCTAGGAAGGCATAAATCCGATTTTCTCAATGATGTTAATATACACATTTTCTAATAGATTCATCTTATTTGCATACATGTGGTGTTAAATTAAGGTTTACTTTATTTCATATATATTGAATAGACATGTTTCACACTAGTATAATATGCTTGCTAGTGCTTATTTTTTCTTATATCATCATTTATAAGATGTTTGTATGCATTATTTCAACAAATCGCCTAGACAATGTTTGTTTCATGCTTTTCATATATTACCACTAACAAAATTTGTTTAAAACCTTTAATGGATACTCTTTTGATTACTAATGAAAATCTTCAATAGATTTCGATCCTCGTGATTCTACTATTTATCCTTCTTTTTCATAATATATATTCAATGAGGGCCTCCATGACACATGCGTAATTGATGCAATGGATTCTTCTTCCTTTCACATAAGATTGGTATGCCTGATAATGATGATAATTTTTACAATTTATGATAGTTATGAATGTTATTGATGTTTCAATATCTCACAATAGATTGTTTCATTATATTTCTAAGACATTATTAGAGACCTAATGATTATGGACTTAATGAGAATAAAGATGTATATTTACATGTGAATTAATTTTTTTAGTATTATGATCACATAACTATCACACTACCCTATTGAATACATTTTGGAGGACTTCAATTAACTTGACTTTACAATAATTTGATAAACCTCATAACTCTCATACTTACATTCATTACTTTTGCAAGCGTATTCATTAAATACTTTTATATATAAAAAAATTAACTATATTTTATAATAAAAATATAGAAATACAACTACTCAACTGTTAAATTTAAATCTAAAAAAATAATAAATAAATTATATAATAACAAATCTGAAAAATCACAATTAGAAAAACATAAACTAAATTAAAATTAATTAAAAAATCTGATTAAAATTAAAACTTAAAAAAAACCACGAATATTTAAAAAACCTCAAAACAATAACTGATCTTCATGCAATAAGCTAACTAAAGCAAACAGCAGTTAGTTTTTTTTCTCCGCCTCTTATCACCGCAATTTTGGGGTAGTTCTTGTAACTATTTTTCATACATTTTTACTATTTACCAAATATAGAATTGAATTCTGTTCTTTGCTCTGTTTTTTTTTGTTTGTTTTCAATCTGCAAGTTTTTCTTGCTTTTTCAGCCAGATCTATAATTTATTTTGCAGGTTAAGCTGCAATTTTACACTTTCAAACCAAAAAACAAAAAACAGAAAAAGAACAGCCAAAAAGTTTTTGCCTTAAAATATATAAAATAACACTAAAGTAGTACAATCTTATCCTTGTCCTCGCTTCTTTAAAAGGAGATGCTTTCCAGGTTCAAAGGTGATGATCAGAGGCAGTTACTTCACGATTTCTTCATGTGAGAAGGGTGTCAGGCCGAAATTTTCTTGTTAGGTTTAATGGGGCAGCCACTCTCAAAGCCTCTCTGATCCAAATGAAGAAAAAGAAAAAGACGTATAACAAAAAGAGATGCTTTATACCCACGCCAAGAAGTACAGAAATTCATTGAAGGAGTACAGAGATTCATTGAATGAGCCGCTAAAGTTCGGGGTGTTGAATTCCTAGGAGTTTGAATATGTCAGCCAGAGCTCTCCTTGAAAGAGCATCTGTAGCCCAGTCTGGCTGGATGCGTTTGTTAATCCTGTTTGTTGGTCTGATGATGGTTTCCATGGCTGTTATTTCCTGCGCTTCTGGAACAAAAGAGAAGAAGGGAAAAACAACTTACCAAGTTGAGAAGAAGAAGAAGAATCGTAGCAGTGGCTCTACTGGTCTGGATGGCAGCGGCTTTGGCTTGGGCTTGGGTTTGGGCTTGGGATTTGGCCTTGGTGGTGGCAGCTCCAGCGCCTGTGATGGTGGGGGAGGCTGTGGCGGCGGCGGCGGAGGGTGTGGTGGTGGTGGGGGAGGGTGTGGTGGTGGGGGTGGTTGTTAAGACATTGAAGTTCTCATATAGATTAGATTGTGGTTGTTATATGTAATTAGTTGATGATATGGTTTGACTTGTTTATTTGTGTTTTCAGTTGAGAAAGGATGTTAAATACTGCAAGCTTTTCGAAGAGGTCAAATATCAATTTATGCAATTTCATGACGAGGTCATCCGTTGTTCTAGACAGTTCCAAAGTTTGTTTAAATTTCAAGTATAAGTATGTTTCAGCTGCTGTGTTTTGTAATGTATAAGATTGGTTTATTCAGCTGGGTCATTTGTGTTATTATAAACAGCTTGTTTAAACCTTGTATATTTATGATTCAGCTGTTATGTATGTGGGATTTGAGTTGTTTAAGGATGGAACAGCTGTTGTTACTCTAACTAGGTTGGTTGTATGTTAAAGTTCTTAGTCTAGTCTTGACTGTGCTACAGTTAGTTTACTAGTAATTTTGTTATTTTTCTTTGTGTGCAGTCTCCTCTTGGACTGCCTATTCTTTTCCTTATAATTAATTGTTGACTGTAGCATTGAATCTGACATAAAATTGTGTTATTTTAATATAAAATTTCATTTCTGCACCGTGAGTTCACATAATCAGTATAAACTCCTGTAATGCTAAAAATTTCAATTGATGCCACTGATATTGTGCTCCATTAGTTGTCTTCATGGATGGATTTCATGTAAATAAAACTGGTGTTTCGACTCTCGAAAAATTACCAAGGCAAGCAGTTTTGTGGGGATGTTCAGTCCAACCAGAAAATTTGTGTTGCTGCTCCCATGATTTATTATGTCATTGTTTTCTTCATAGTTACTAAATATGGTTCCACTAAATTGTTGAGTTTGATATAAAAGTGAATATAAACAGTACAAAAGCTATAAAAATATAATATATTGTTTTTAATTTTTAAAAAATATTGAAGTGAAAGAAAAACATATTAAATTAAATAAATAATTAGTTTTAATTTAATTTTTTAA